>DWDX01000263.1:0-31015 GCA_018245675.1 Agara michaeli
GCGGGGGGCTCGCAGGGGGGCCCGCCGTCGCCGAGCTCGGCGCTGATGACGGTGTCGCTGGACGCGTACCTGGAGCCGCGCCGCATTTCGTTCGAGTCGCCGCCGTCTTCGGAGCTGGCGGCGCGCGGGCGCAGCCCCGAGGAGTCGTACCCGGTGTTCTCGCCGCCGCCCATCCGCCGCCGACACACGGTGGCCAGCCCCAGCGTCTTGCAGCGAACATCCATCATATCGCATTCGAGTCGCGCCGAACCGAACTCCCATCATACTTGTAACTACTTACGACAGATGTTTCCGTTTATATCCTAAGTCTTAATATTTTTTGGACATACTGTTCTTTGTGTTTTTTGGGAAAGACATTTGTACGACATTTAATATTTCAATGTGATATAATTTCTATGCGCTTATATAAATTTGGAGAGATCTCTTCAGAATATTAAGATTTATGAATAAATGTCACAAATAAGTAAATACACGATGTATGTTCCACATGTGTATATATTGTAAAGCATTGTTTCGTGAATATGATGTATAATATTTTTGTTTTCTTATAATTATTAGGAAGTGAAACCGATTCCCCGTCTTGGCCTAGGCCCCGCGTGTTCACAAAGAGACATCAAGGTACAGTCGATATCGTATAGGAGGTGACGGCATTAATACGCTTTATATTCCATTGTGAGCCATGGGATATACATGGAATGTTTCAATAATACAGATGTGTAATTGGAGATATGTAAATCATTAGCAAGATGGCTCTTCAGCTTATCTCTTCTTCGGATACTGTACTTTCTCAATAACATTTGTTTAAAGAATGAAACGAATAATAACGAAGTTCCGTTTACGCGAACGTCAACTAATCGTGGACCGTGTGCTTGAGTGAATAACTTTCGTCTTCGCGTTTAGCGAGTGGGTCCGCGCCCGTCTCGGTGGCCCCGCGCTAACTCCTCTACGACGCTTTACCCGGTGTGAGAGTGGTGTTGAGCTGTAACTTTGTTCGTAGCACGCGACAGGCCGCCGTATAAGCCGCCCGCCAGCCATCAGAAGGGTAACGTTGTCCCGTAAAACTTTAGCTCGCCTTACAATTGGTATTACTAACGCGACCGTGGCTTTTCCATTTTCACGAGAGAGTATACTCTCCCATATAGGCAAGTTGGTTGCAACGTATTGGCGGGACTGTCTTATGTAATTGTCGAATCGGCAACGTGTAATTATGTGTAAATAAAATGTATCTTCCTCCACTGTTACGAAATCTAAGACAGAATGCGCCTCTGCACCTGCTTTTTGTTTGTGTTGCATGGATTGCCGCTTTTAGAACCGCTCGCACGTCTGTCCGCATGGGATAATATGGATTGTGATATGTGTTTGAATTACTTGCAATGTTTTTTAATAGCTAACATTTATCTCATATGTGTAATACTTTATTTTTTATATCGTCTCCTACTTGTTTACCATATTATGTATATTTTTATTTTGGTTAATAATAAAATTCAATGTTATTTACACATCACATAAAATATCACAAAATTTTGTTGCATGCTCAAAACTTTTTAAAAAGCGAGGTTATACATCTAATTATAAATATTGCTTCTTATATTTAATAGTATAATTTATAATTCACGATAATTTTAACAAACAAACGAAGCCAAAATATATGATATAAGTAAATTCTATTTATGTATAATAACAAAAATCGTTAGTTTTTTTAATCTATTTGCACAACGCAAACTGTATATATCTATGGACGTCTGTGTAACACTTGAATTTTCCTGTATTTGTTGAGAATTGTATTTTTTTTGTCTAACCCCCGATGGTAGAAATTCTTATTAAGTTTTACAATTTTTATATGACCTACGTTAATAAATCCAATTAATTATTGTCTTACAACCGTTACATGTTACACAGATGTTCAGTGCATGCATGTTATTAGTCCGTAGATTGAGAACCGTCGTTTCAATATTTTATTATATACTTACAGCGGTTCGCTCCGGAGACTATTACATGTTCGACGAGTTCGACGACACGGACGTCCATATGAAAGATGACGAAAGCAGTTCCGACGAAGATGCACCTAAGGAAATGGGTTTCGGCAAGGTGAGTGCCCATATCGACGGTTCAGTATAAAATATTGTCGATATGTCGTTCATAGCGGTAAAGGGACGCATGGGTACATGTTGTTGGCTGCGAGCATGTTGGATTTGATATTCGGGTACAAATCAATGTTAGTAGGCACTAGCCGTGTACCTAGCTACTACATGTGTACTTTTCAATTGAATGTTCTAAATCTCCTCAAATTTTACGCTATCCGAGTATAGTCATTTAGGTATGTTTGTCTTGAATAGTTTTATTATAGAAAAAAAATTGATCGATTTATGTGCAGTGTTCGTGCCTAATAAATCTAGTGGAAGTAAGCTTTTATGGTGACTAACAACAATGCCTGTCGTGTTAACTTTTGCACAGCCATGTTCTATACCATACTTGTTGCCTCTTTGTTGAATGAGAAACGAAATTAAAGCTACCGGCGTCTAATTTGAGCCGTAAATTCAACGATATCTTTGAAGTGTTTGATTTCTCTATCTGTACCTCGTGTTAGTGGTATATATTCTATGAAAATTATCTAACTATTGAAAACAAGTAAAAGTATCACGTAAAGATTCGATAGTCGTATAATATTATCTAGTGCATAGTCATATTAAAGGCAGCATCAAAAAACAATTAACTGCATTCAAAATACTTTTAAGTAAATCGGATACGTAAAAAAGGGTCAGGACACAGCACAAAGGGGCAGCTAGTATGGGCGGGTAGGTGTGCGGTGTGCGCACGCGCGGGTATCGGGTATGGGCTTGGCTGAGCGCGGGTGTCGTGTGGCGGCAGCTGCTGTCGACGGTGATCAAGACGGACCTGAAGCGCGCCGTGTGCATGCGGCGGGCGTCGGCGCCGGCCGCCACCGCGCAGCTGCCGCGCCACCACTCGCTCGGCGCCTACCCCTCCTCCTATGCGCATGAGGTACCCCGTTCTACCGCCCACTACTCATCGGACACTACCTCCGAACGTTCTCCGTTTTTCACCCTTGCTACAAATAAACATCTAAACCTATTCCGTGACAGGTTGTGTTTACTTCAAATTCTAAACATATATGTACATTAATTGAAATGAATTGCCTGTGAAATTACCGTCCTTCATTATTATCCCGACTTACAGGATTGATAAAAAACTCAGTCAGCTAAATCAACGTCTTCCACCGATAGCAAGTACTCTTTTTAATATATGCAACATAGTGGTCGTGTGAATTCCTCATTTGAATTGTACAAAGCAAGGTTCGGTTCATTCCATAACTACGTTCTGTTTTGCCTCTATTGTATCATGATACATGATCTCCTATATCCTTTTTTTCACATATATACCATCACTGACATTTGGGACTTTACAAAGGATACGACAGAAGAATACGCTGCTCAAGTCTAATTACCAACTTTTAAATCAAAGTTTCAACCTAATCTGAGAACATCCATATTTAATTCCTTGATTACATTCTTTCAACGCATACTCATATGATAGTATTTGAAAAATATGATTAAAATATGAAAAATGTACCCTCCCGAGTGGCGCTACTGTCGTTGTGTTTAGTTTTTTGTGTCATTATTTCTGCATGATAAGTTTATTGTTTAAGGTTAGTGTTTTTATTTGTTTAAATGTTTATATTTTGCACGTTGCACATTATTGTTTATTGCTTATTCAGTACCTACATGTAAATGTTTTCTGTTGATATTTTTGGTTCTAATTACATCCAGGAGTCTTCTTATGCAAGTAGGTATCAAATGATTTAATTTATTATAAAATATTTAGTTTATTAATCGGTGTCAATATTTAAAACTGCCTTACATAATGTATTAGCAGATTCTTAATGGTGAATCTAATATGAATAGTAGCAAAATCAGTATCAGTACATAGTAACTGATATGTTATTATATTCAGTATTTTTCGATAACTTTCTCTCAACGTGGTAGATTATAACCAACAGTGGATCTATAAAAAAAAATTAATAACAAATGTAACTTCGAAATTGTTTTGCTTAATACGAAACAGTATAAATAATGGCTTGCCCATAATATATGAACATTTACAATGTTCTAAGGCTGTATAAACTATCTGATGGTACATTCCTAACTATACACGATCGATCGATATTCCAGGTAGTGCGGCAGGCGGTGTCGCGCGCGGACATGGCGCGCGACGCACGGGCGCCGTCGTCGGCGCGGGACGGAGACGACCCGCCGTCCGAGCTGGACGACTACGCGCCCGAGCCTGGTCTGTATATGTATACGTACAAAGAAAAGGCATTGCTTATGTACATCCGTTCAGCATATGCTTTTACTTTATGAAATTGAAGTGAATAGAAAAATAGTCTTCACTTAGAAATACGTAACATGTTACAATGACAATAGGCTTTTTCTAGGATCTTGTCTTCTTTAGAACGCTACGACGCTGCCTATCAAGTGGCAAACACTAGCCCGTCAAATACTAAAACGTGACAAGTATTAGATATGATTATCCGACGCTTACCGAAACGCATAATATATACCACATTTATGTGTTCCCTCAAATCGTAGCATTTCAATACTATGATTTCTTTTAAATATCAGAAGTAGAGACATGGATCGAGAAGGTGAAGCGTTTCCTGGATACGGCTTGGGCGTTCATATCGAGTTTCCTCGTTTCCCTAACGCGGCACATCATGAAATACTCCCGGGACTATCGCTACGTCTCCAGAACGCTCTCAGTAGAGAAGAAGATTCTTAAGGTATGCGTGCATTACTGAGCTATGTCTTGTTCATTTTATACGGTAATCTGGACATTTTGACGAAGTAAGCCATAATATAAACTGTCCGGTAATATACGACGGACAACTGATCTAATATCAACATTTTTCATATAGGAAAAAGAGGGCTTCGGCATCGGCTTACGTGAAGGATCGCAGATGATTTGGGAACCACTGCCAGAAGCGCTCGTGCCTCAGTGAGTGTGAAATTATATTAAAATTAAAACTTCAATATTATCACTACTGTTCTTAGACGGCCAAGTGGTGAGTGGTAGATTGGAGTAGAAGATTTGGTTTAATCGAGTTGTGAACGCTTAACGTTGATTACGAGTAGATTAAAAGCATGTAGTGGTAATGGTTTATTGAATTTCCAAACTCACTGGCGTATTCGTACTTATGTTGGCTCTTTATTTATAAAAACGCTCAATGAAACTTGTTAGCCGTCATATTTTTTATCACCTTTCCCTTTGGAACGTGAAGAAACAGCTATAAAGAATAAAACATTTCATATAGTGCGTTTTTGAATGAGGAGTGCCAATTGTGTATTTGAGTCTCGTTTTCATTTGACGATAAATTGCTTGGTTTTTGTTAGTCTGATTCTGTACGGGCAGTCGTTATTGGTGATTTGAAGCGGTAGTGAGTAGTTATTGGTTTTTGCATGCTGCCTTGTTCCTATAGGACTATGGAACGGTCAGAGCATCACCTGGTGGTGCCCGGCGTTGAAATGGGGTTTGTATTTATTGAGACTTCTTTAAATGTAGTTGCACGATACCGGTACGCACTGGATAACAGTAGTTCATTAATTTTGACGTAGAAAATATCACAGATAACAGAAGTAAACGCTTATTCATAAGTAAATGCTACGAATCGTTTTGTAATTTTAGTGTCAGATTTCCTGTACTATAACGGAATCATTGTAGCTCATTTTCTAATTAATAATGATAAATCCGTTAGAATAAGTAGATAACCAAGCAGCACAAAGCATTAGTAGTGGCTCGCACTTGCGGCGCATAATAGATAATGTAGTGGTAACTTACTTCAGAAAAAATGCATAGGTATACCGGTCATCGACATTGAAGCGTCTGGTTGCAAAGGTAAATGTACCTTCAAACGTTCATGTTCAAAATGATAGATTGAAGCGAAAATCGGCGCCGCGTCTAGATATTAAATTCCTTAGGTTGTTATGAAAAAGGTGCACCGGGATGTTTTCAGTCGTAAGTTAAGCGAAATAAGCGTCCCGGAGATACGTATCCTGGCGCCGAGCATGGAGCGCGGCCTGGACGCGTCGCCGCAGCCGTCGCCGAGCCGCTCGCCCCCGCGCTCCCCGCGCTCCTCGCCCCGCCGCTCGCCCTCGCTCGACGACGATGACACTTCCGAACACGAAAGCGCCTTTAGCTTACAAACGACCGAAAGGTGTAGTGATCTCCTTCGAACATGACTGTGTACTGTATTTCGGACGAGATATTTTCGATACACACCGATTGCGTCTCGTACGAATAAAAGTGGATCCTACAAGGCATGTAAAATTGACAATCGTAAAAAATATCCGTACGTGGTGAATACAGTACGCACTCTAAGTCGAACATAACTGTCGTCGCTTGCGATGAGCTTCGCTACTTTTCAATCCGTCTCTTGTCTCACCCCTCTTCAACTGTCTATGACACGTCGTTGTGGCTTTTAGCGTTCGTTTTTGTTCCGCAATCCGAACGGTGAGTGAGGTGAGTGAGGAATACGTGTTATATATGATTCATTATACGTCGCATTAATGTTACAGGTAAAACCTAAGTCACTTTAACACATCGGGCACGAAATTACCGTCGCTTAAATATTAACAATCCACACGATATTACAACGTTTTACTGGTGCACGTATACTTTGTCTACGGTACTGTTAAACGTGTTTGTGTTTCATGTAACCGTTACGATTGCAGCAAGGACGTGACTACGCTGGAGGAGCAGGACGACTCGATGTTCAAACAGGACAAATCGCCCGTCGTGCACTTAGCGTACGCCATTTGGTACGCTATCTTGGCGCACACGGATATCGTTTGCTACTTAATGGTTTTCATTAACCAGGTGCGTCTCCAAATGATAAGTTTGGTAATATTCAATATGAAGCGTTGACTGATATTCAGAATGTCAAGTTATTCTACAAAAGACTACCGCGAGAAGAAATTAATTATTTATGAATTACTGATGAGTTTCATAGGCCCAGGATCAGGTGGAGTGGTGTTGATTAGAGGCAACCGATGTCTAGCAAACTGTTTATAGAGTCTAATGAAAGGATGGATGCACTGATGGAACGTTATCGATATTGTAACGAACATTTATTGATAAAATACTACTTATATTTTGTTACAGATACAATCGGCCACTATTCTCTCAATACCGTTACCGCTTATGGTATTCTTGTGGGGAACTTTAACAATCCCTCGGCCCACCAAAACCTTTTGGGTCACGCTCATAGCCTACACTGAGGTAATTGCCACGTTCAACAGTGTTTTGTTTTTCTTTTAGTTTCAAGTAAAATCTGCTGTTGTCCTTAACCGACCTTTCGGTGGCGCCATCTGTCTAAGAGCATAAAAAACTCAATATGCAGTGACATTTATATCACCAAACCGATTGCTTTCAAGTAATGAAGCCAAATGAATTTCAGGTGATCGTATTAATAAAAAGCATGTTCCAATTCGAAATCCTCCCGTGGAACCAGAAGGCCATACCGGCGAACATGCCCTTCACGGCGCCGAGAATAATCGGTATTGAGAGGAAGAACAACTACGCGTTATACGATCTACTTCTTCTGCTCATCATTTTCTTACATAGGTACATTACAATTATATAAATAATAATAATTTCCATTCGGTTCGTTAGTGTTAAATAGTATTCGGGCTTTCAAGGCGTTAATCCTTACTGTTGATAGAGTAATAAGTGCATCACCAAATTAGTCACTAATTTAATACGTTCAAATAAATTCTAATAACATAGAAAATGATGTGGCCACTTGTCGACAAAAGGAGCGGATGTCGCCTTTTTAGCTCGTGGTGTGATGAAATGAGGAAGGTAGCAGGAGACTGCTGAACACAAAAGTCCCCGGCGCCAGGTGGACCTTGATTAATAGACAAAAGGTTCAGCGTTTGATTTTTAAACGCCTATGAACTTATGGAATAAAACAAAAAAAACTGTAGGTCGAAATTAAAGCCATTTAGTAGTTAACATCATGTTTCACAGGTTCATGCTGAAGTCATTGGGGCTGTGGAAGGAATCGAGCCCCGATATAGAACTACGCGAGGACATGGAATATCCGTTAACAGCCGAAGACACACAGATGATTGTAGAGGGGCGCGGCGCCGAAGTCGGCAAGAAATACATGCAAATTCACAATCAAATCGGACCGTGAGTTATTTTTGTGTCACATTATATAGACAAGTATTGCCTTCTGGGTGGGAGGACAGTCTGCGAACGGCTGCAAGCTGTAGCCGGATCCGGAGCTCGCTGACCCGAGATGATGATGATGAATTGCATGCGTCATGATGTTAGATCGAGTTAAACGTCTTAAGATGCATTTAATAACTAATGTGCAGTATAATGTTTGAGTTGCAACATCCACGTCCCGTCCTAACCGCCACAACCCTTAAAGCTAATACAAGCTGCAGCCACCAATCATCGTTGCAGTAAATCACCGCGTAATGTCCTTCTTTAGTGAACGGATGACAAGGTTGACGTGTAAAGATGTAATATATAGTACGGTAGGTTACTAGTTGTAGCCAGTAGGTTGGTGGCACGTGTCCGTGGCAGCGTATACACGAGAGTTGTCCGATCAGACAGTGGTGGGCTGTCGCCGGAGTGGCTGTACCGCGTGCAGGCGGCCATCCGTGCCGCGCTCCGACAGCGCGCTACGTGCCCCGCGGAGTCCCTGGCACCGCTTTCGCCGCCACCCCCGCCGCCGCCCCCGCAACCACCCCGTACGCCACCTCCCACACCGACCGCCGCGCCGCTCCCCCCGCCTGCCGCGCTGACCTTGCCGCAGCTTGTATGGCAGCGGCTGTTCCCTCCCGCGCGCAGTCCCGATGAGATCACTCCGTACCTATCCAACTTCTCTTCCAGTACCTTCTACGCTACTTAATGCCCGTAGCCTTCATTTACTTCTCCTTGACATATTTCCGTTTTTATTTTACAAGATCGCTTCCAGTATATGCTCATTGTACAGTCTATCATTTAAATGTACTCGAGCGATCAGGATATATTTTAGTGTCACATGATATATAAACTAATGTATGTCCATGACCATTGGTATATGCACATATTTACTCATTAGCTTGGCTCTTAACTAGTGTAATTCCTAGTTTAATCGTCGCCTTTGCTAGTTTGTGATACAGTAACTTCATATTGATTTTTATTAAAGTAGTTAATTTTCATCGATTTTTAGTTAGCCCTTTACACTTCCTGCTACGTAATCCTACGTTATTTTAGTTTGTTTATAGCTACATCTGTCTTTTTAATATAACAATTGTGAGTATTTTGTAAGCTATATTGAAGATATTGGACTGGTAACATTATTTTTTTTTAGTACTAGTGATACAATCGACAACGCTGGCGATAGTCCGAATAGAGATGCACCAAACGGTACTCGAGAACTCGCGGCCTTCGACCACCAGCAAGATCAACGGCCCGGTCCGTCCAAAGCGCCTGACGACGAGGACCATTACAAGTAAGCGTTATACTTAAATGTTACGTTCAGCGCCAATAAGAAAGACGGGAATTAAAATATCAATAACCCAAATGCTTAGAAACTGATATTTTGTATTAAGCGAATAACATGGTATTATCGCTGAATTTGAAATAGTCATTGAATGGATATAATTGTTAGCATACAGCTATGATAAAAGATAATTATCACGAATATAAATATGTTTTTCGCAGAGTGAACGATGATCAGGAGCCAATCATTGCGGTAACCACGACCCTCGAGGACACATACGTTCACTACCCTCAAGTTATGCTTCTATCGTAAGTTTATATCTATACGTATACCGTGTTTCACAAAGTACTAAGCTAGTGGACCAGCGATACAGATTATATGTAATAAATTATGAAATACCTTGGTCGCTTTGCCTCTTTCATAATACTTATTATTTAAAAGAGTGACGAGAGTTTTGCTTCTTCTGGCTTCTTGTCTCTTGGCCTACTTCGCTCCAAAGAAGATTCAGATGCAGACCCCGGGTATAGTAACTGACAATTAATTTAAATGTACATAGCCGGCTACTAAACATGTTCATTATGTTATATTTTTATGTAATTCCGATATCTTAAATTTGTACACCTTTAATAGTAAAACAGGGATTAATCTGAAATTCTAAACAAGCGATCTGTAAATCAAATGAGCGATTCGTGTTTTTTGTAGAATTAAGCGTTACTTGCGGCCCGTGCACACGTTCTTCCAACGCATGCTGGCGCCGGGCGCGCGCGTCACGGCCGACGTGTATGCGTACATGTTCCTGTGCGACTTTTTCAACTTTCTTGTCGTTATCTTCGGCTTCGCAGCGTTTGGGGTAAAACACCTTAAAAATGATTTACGTATTAGTTAATGTATTGTACATCCATCAACTCTTGATTTGTAGACTTCCTTAGTGTTCATCTCATAGCTCCTTAAACCTTTGTATTTATTTTTTAGTATCTCTTATCTTACTTCACTTTTGTGCAATCGCAATGTTATAAGATAACACTGCATGGGATTTTACTTTTACTTTTTCAATTAAATGTAGTTGAATAAAATCATGAATAATACTTTCGAATTATTTGTGAAATATTCAATGACTAGCTTTTGCCCGCGACTTCGTCCCGCACATATATTATTATACATATAAACCTCCCTCTCGAATCACTCTATCCATTAAAAAAACCTCATGAAAATCCGTTGCGTAGTTTTAAAGATCTAAGCATACATAGGAACAGCGGAAAGCGACATTGTTTTAATACTATGTAATGATAAGTACACTTTGATCGAATGTAAATTATTCCCTCGTGTGCGTCACCGGTCGGTTAGACGCATCAAGGCGACGGCGGCGTGCAAGCGTACATCGAGGAGAACAAGGTGCCGATCCCGTTCCTGGTGATGCTGATCCTGCAGTTCGCGCTCATCATCATCGACCGCGCGCTCTACCTGCGCAAGTTCATCCTCGGCAAGATCCTGTTCCAGTACGCGCTCATCATCGGCGTGCACGTGTGGATGTTCTTCGTGCTGCCTTTCATTACCGAGAGGTGACTTTTACGGTTAATTCGACGCAACATCTACTTACCCCCACAATTAAAACTTTATGAGTCTTTTCAAGTGGCTTTCGGGTACGAATAGAAAGTTTAAAACTATTCAAAGGAAAGATTAAAATTATTCAATGATATAAAAATTTTATCTTAATGTTCAGAAATTTAAGAAATTCAGGAAATTCAATTACATTTAAGAGTTTGCAATCATTACAATAGTAGGCGTCTTTATTTATTATTTGTAATCTTGTAAATACATATCTAAAAACTGAGCCGGCCTATCTGCAATCAGGACCTTCAACGCACTGCTTCCACCGCCGATGTGGTACATGATGAAGTGCATCTACCTGCTGCTATCCGCGTACCAGATCCGCTGCGGCTACCCGCGCCGCATCATCGGCAACTTCCTCTGCAAGTCCTACCACTTCCTCAACATGATCTTCTTTAGAGGGTGAGCGATATCAATCGGCCAGCGCAACGAAACGGACCGGCCCGGACGGATGTTTATCGTTAGGCTATCTGCGCACGCTATTGTTACACTGGTAACTTACATTGCTAATGTAATTTAACTTAAAGTTAAATTACATAAGCATTAGCAATGTAACCGCCGCCGTTTGCACCACAGATTTTTGTCTTCCAACCGAAAAATAAATCTACTAATAAATACTTATCTGATGATATAGTTATTTATATAATTAAAAAAATGCCAGCACACGATATTATTATAATATAAATAAGACCCTCCAGTAGCAATCGGTTGCCGACCAATACAATCGCATAAATATAAATGCCGTTACGTTTTAGATTCATGGCGGTGCCGTTCGTCTTTGAACTGCGCACGCTCATGGATTGGATTTGGACCGACACTTCCATGACGCTCATGGACTGGCTGAAAATGGAGGACATATTCGCCAGTGTCTTCCTCTTAAAGGTATTTGAAATTCGACGACTCGTTGGCAAGACATTTAAAATATTCAGTGAAGAAAAATATTCTTAATATGTATTCATCAAACGGTAAGATAAATATTGTTTGTGACTGTAATGTTGTTTAAATAACACTTTACAGTGTTCAAGATACGTAGAGGACGAGTTTCCTCAGCCGCGGGGCGTGAAAAAATCGAGTACCTCCAAATATTTGCTCGGCGGCGGAGTGCTCGCGTTCGTCATAGCCATCATTTGGTTCCCGCTCGTCTTCTTCGCATTTGGGAATTCCGTAAGAGAAATCGTCGTAATACTGTTTTGTAAATGTTCAAGTGTCATTTTAATCGCTTTCTCGTCGTGTTTCAGGTCGGTCAGCCTAATCCGCCCACGGATGTCACTGTAAAAATACGCATCGGACCGTTCCTTCCCGTCTACCAAATGTCTGCACAGTCGCACAATATCGATATGTATGCTCCTTGTTTAACTTTTGCGCTTTAATTGATATTGAAGGCACTGGCGACGTTGATATATTTTCATTAATGTGCATTAACTGTATGTCGGCAGTATGTTCGCATATTGAAAAAAACCTGTACTGTGCACAATTTTTAAACACTTATACATTTACTACTTATTTTGAAAGTATACTATAATTTATCGTCTAAAAGCAGACAAATACATTTCAATGAAGATTAAACAAATTAAAAATTACATTGTAGTGTTTCTTTGTTTTTTTTTTTGTAACGATTGACGCTATTATTTATTTAATCTGTTTGTCGTTATGTAAACGTGCGCGCGGCTCAGCTTCACGGAGCAGGACTACACGCAGCTGAGCAACCTGTACGCGCGCGACCGCACGGCGCAGACCTTCCTCTCCAACTACATGTACAACGACGTGGCCGTCATCACCATCAACCCCAACTCCACCATGAAGTGGGAGATCTCGCCGCCCGAGCTCGATCGCCTCGAGCGCGAGGCTATCTCCAGTACGTATTCGCACATACATACACACATTCGAACACTTCTTTCGTCTCTCCAAACATTGTCGTTCAATACGACCGATTCCTAATTAAGTATTGTATACAAAGTATGATTCTGTTAAATTGCAAATTTAAGTGACTGTTTTTAGGATTGATGCATTTAATAATAATCGACGTTTCTATCACTCGAACATATTAAATAAGTTTATAGATTGTATACGCACAATATAATCAGCGTGAGGGACGTCGGTGACCGACAGTTTAGTCGATCTAAAATCGATTACATACAACTTTGCTAATGCTGTCTGTTGGCTAATTAAAGAAAAACTTCGGAAAATGAAATTATATGCCGAAGACGCCGGAAGAAGTATAATGTGGACTAAATGAGGTGAGACTACACCGTGTGATCCGGCAGACTCGTCGCTGACGGTGAAGTTCACGTACGTGATCACGCACCCGAGCAACAACGCGCAGAACCCGCCCACGATCGAGGACAACCGCGAGGTGCCGCTGGCCGCGTTCGTGGGCGGCGCGCGCAACCCCGAGCGCGACACGCTGCTGCAGCTGCTGGCCGGCGTCGCGCCGCCGAACGCCTGGTGCGACACTCCCCCCACCTTCTGCCCTTCCCCCCGCCCGTCCGGTCCCTGGCACGACGATAACACTGCGTCGTCGTCAGAATTTTCACATGGGATGTAATCCGCAACCGGTGCAAAGTCCAAGTAACGACGCACGTTCTATGTGTGTTTTCTTGCAATCCAGCAACCCGCAATAACAAACTCCTAGGTTTTCATTATATCTCATTGTACACATAAGAAAGTAGGTTTTGGCGCATACAAATTATCCTAATAAAAATATGTTTAATTGCAGGCTCAATGTGAAAACACTGTTTCCTAAGTTCGTGAAAGTGTTCAATAAGGGGACTTCGAAACCGGCTTACCAGTTAATGCAGCAAGTGTTTCAAGAAGGTGGGTCAATTCTATAGAAGGTGGGTGAGCCACGAAGCCCAGCTCTATGTAAAACGAATTGTTCAAAAATCTAAAGCACAATCTCATATCCGCCGCTAATATGCACTGGAGCAGCGTGGCGAGGAGAGCTCTTTCTCTCTAATTTTACGCCACTAGTTTTGTAATGTAAACTTTTAAATTTTGATTTTCGCGAACAGCCCAAAGTAAGTTTTAATACTAACATTTTGTTTCGATTTATATTCAGCGTTGATATAATTGTGATTATTGTGATTTCCTTGTGAAGCGGTATTTATTAATTTTATCCCTTTTTTTATAACGAACCCATTGACATGTTTAAAAATAAACGGTGATCCTTGCTAAATAATTGTATGTAACCCTTTGCATAAACGAGCCGAAGGTTGAGATTCTCAGTGCAAAAGATGATAAATAATGTTTGCGTCTCGGTGCAAAATATTTTTGTGTGCCTACCCATGACGATAATAATAATAAATAATATGAATTTATTACAACAGACGACGACGCCCGCTACTACCGGAACGTGCAGCTGCGGCTGGAGCGAGACGGGAACGTGATGTACTGGCGGGTGCGCGAGGCGTGCGAGCAGCGGGTATGTACATCGACCCCTTTACTGGTCCACCGCTGGACCGGGTCTCCTCTCATGATATCACAAATCGATTTGAGGTTGAAATATAGCCATTAAATGAAGTAAATATTATATTTCCAGGATCCGCTAGCATCGATACCGATGAATAACTGTGACATGCTGGTCATGTACACTTTCAACGACAAGCTCTTCCCGGAGACGCTTAATTTCATATCTGGAGGCGGGTAAGTGGAAACCACGTTATATCACGCTGTCCTTTAAACCGGGAACGCAGATGTAAGGCATTCATACGGTATTTCGATGTTTCTCGCGGTCTCACCGACGCCTCCGTAACTAAACTCATTCCAATAAAAACATTAGTCCAATTACACATAAAACATTGATTTCTGAACATAAAATGTCTATCTGCCAAATGAATATCCACTTTAACGTATATTTTTCACTCTTTGTGTTCTTGTCACCTTTATGTCTGAAGCTATTAACGATAAAGTTAAAAAGAAACTCGTTTAAGTTAGCGTGTGTAATAGTATTTATTGACGCGCGCGTTTCCCCGGCAGCATAATCGGGCTGTACACGACGTTCGTGTTCCTCGCGTCGCGCGTGCTTCGCGGCTTCTTCTCCGGCATCTACACCAAGATCATGTTCGACGACCTGCCCAACGTGGACCGCGTGCTGCAGCTCTGCCTCGACATTTACCTGGTGAGCCCACCCCCCACCCCCCGCCTCCATGCTCCAAAATAATATTAAATGAATATTATATTTTTAACAATGATACGAATTTTATTGCATGTAGACGTGATAGACGATAGATAGATAGATTTTTTTTTTAATAAGTTATTTGCAGATATGTGAATGCTTATCTTTTGTGCACGTAGGTTCGTGAAGCGTTGGAGCTGGCCCTCGAAGAGGACCTGTTCGCCAAGCTAGTCTTCCTCTACCGGTCACCAGAAACTATGATAAAATGGAGCCGGCCCAAGGAGGAGGACAGCCAGGAGCAGCGCGCGCTGCCCGCGCCGCGATGAACGGCCCACTACTTTATGTCAACATCCAGTTACTTTCTCTAACAGAACGGCAGCTGGCCTACATCAGTTTTCGAAGCTCTGAGTTTTATACTGCCATATACATTAAGCATTACAATTACCTGTGACAATGAATTGAGCAATGAATAAAACCCAATACATTACGAACTCTATATTGCTATTCGTTACACGACGAACTCTGATGAACACGACGGACGCGTGCCGGATAGGTACGTAGCTTGTACAGTAAGTAGGTAAGTTATTTAAGAATAACTCGGGTGCTTAAGAATTTCTCGCACACATTGGATTGGGATCCTAGCCGTTTGAACGATAATATTAATATTTATTATAATATTTAAAACGTGGGTATTGTTTTGAACGTTTGCACTTAATGTGAAAGTGCACGGCTATCTTCTAGTACTTAATAATTTACTTATTCATTCCTCATTTCGAAAAACAGGAAGCTCTCTTTAAATTATCATTGCGCGTACCTTGCGCTATATTACATCTAAGTGTATAGTTTTGTAAATGATCACAATTTGACAATTTCGTATAGGTCTCGTCGATCTCTTTAAGCATTTTATCATAAAATAAAATCAAGGCTACATAGTAATTTGTGCACTCATATTTTGTACCTCAAATGTTTTTCATATAGTTGTTTTGTTATATAATACTAACCCGCAATCCTCGAGGCTGGTTAATATTCTTTACACTAACTAGAGTCGATCAGTGATTATACGTATAGATAGATATCTTATATTTTTAAAATGTAAAGTAATAACCGACCGTGCGTTACCATTGTTTCGGTTCGTGTTATAACGGCTATTAAATAGAAATTCGCTTAAGTCGTGCCTAACACACGGCGTCTATTGGCACGTCCTAGAAATAAAGTAATGTCGTGTTATGAATTAAAATTAAATTAAGTTATTTAGTGTTAAAAAATAAAATTTAATGAATTATACGCGTCCAGTGTTTAACTTCTATTTTTACTACAAAGTCATTGAATATATCAGTCACGTACCTCAAATCTGTGAAGTTATTATTTATTGCATTTGTACAATTTTGTATTGATTGTTGTTATATCTAAACTGCATTTAATGTTGTGGTTCGTGATAATAAAAGTTGTATAAAATGTTAAATGAATTTTATTATCCAAGAAATAGTATCCCTTATTGTTACACAAATTAATATATGAATCATTTCAAACTAATTAACAACCATCAATCTAGGTGCAATATTCATTGACATCAGTTCCTGGAACAGTAGCTTGGCTGCATACGGTAATCTAACTTGAGATATTTGGGTCTTGTTTTTGCAACCCTTGCATTCAAATGTATTATTACGTAAATTTGCTATGGCTATAAGTCCACAGAAATTGCAAACGTGAATGCGATAAGGATCAGAAACTTCAAACAGACGCTCCCGCAAGAACTGTGCGGCGCCGTGAGCAATCTGACAGTCTCGTTCCATCTCTCCGAAACGCAATCCTCCATCTCTGGCTCTTCCCTCCATAGGCTGTCGTACTAAAATCTGCACGGGTCCTCTAGCCCTCGAATGAATTTTATCGTCTACCATATGCTTTAGACGCTGATAATAGGTTGGCCCCAAAAAAACTTGCGCATTTATCTTACGTCCTGTATGTCCATTATACATAACTTCATTTCCACGAAGATGATATCCATACTCTTGCAATAAAGAAGATATTTTCTGCACATTTACAGCGTCGTTAAAAGGAGTGGCATCACCGATTTCGCCCTTATTCGATGAAACCTTTCCTTGAATACATTCAATCAAGTGACCAATCGTCATACGGGATGGAATAGCATGAGGGTTGATAATAATATCGGGTGTAAGGCCCTCGCATGTGAATGGCATGTCTTCCTGTCTATACTGAATACCACATGTCCCTTTTTGACCGTGACGTGAGGCAAATTTATCACCTATTTGAGGAATACGAACAGATCTTACACGAATTTTGCAGAATTTGTAACCTTCGCTGTTTAATGTCAGCATTACTTGATCAACTATACCAGTTTCACTGTTACGCAAAAACGTAGAAGCGTCACGCTTAGTGAATCTTTTAGTAGTGCCCTCTAATTCGTCATCATTTTCAGGTAATGTAATTGTTTTGCCAATGACCACATCATCTCCAGATACTCTTATTCCAGGTGCAATAATTCCATCTTCATCTAATTTATCATATAAAGCATTTCGCATTCCCTGACAAGTCTGTCTTGTAGGTTTTTCGAATTGTTCTTCTTGGTCGCCAATTCTTTTTGACTCGGAATCTTTGTAGGACCGATAAAATACTGATCTGAAGAAACCTCTTTCTACTGCTGAAGCATTCAAAATAACACTGTCCTCTTGATTATATCCAGTGTAACACAGAATGGCTACAATTGAATTTATCCCTGCTGGTAACTCTCTAAAACGCAAATATTCCATAGATCGTGTTGTGACTAATGGTTTATGTGGGTAATATAAAACATGGGCTAGAGTGTCCATTCTTACATGGAAGTTGGTTATATATACACCCATAGCTTGTTTCCCCATAGCACTTTGATAAGTATTTCTGGGACTTTGATTATGATCAGGAAATGGAATAATAGAGGCACAAACACCCAATATCATAGCTGGATGAATTTCACAGTGGGTGTACGTGCTACAATAAGCATATTCCTTTGCTTGTGCAAGGTCATCAGGGCTCATTGCAATCATAACAGTTTCTTCTTCCAATGTATCAATGTATTCTACAACACCACTTGCTACCAAATTTTGCCATCCATAGTTATTATAATCTCTCTCCTTGAGTTGATCAATATGTTTCTTCTTTAACAATAAAGCCCCATTTTCTACGATAAGCAAGGGTCTGCAAATTCTACCAGCATCTGTATAAATCCTAATTTCTCTGTCTCGTATATCCCGAATCATGCTTACTTCAGATACAATAATATCCATTTGACGTCTCAATTTTCTTAATGTAGCCATCAATTGTTCTGGGTCTCTGTGAATTCCAACCCAACAACCATTTACAAATATTTTTGTTGCATCAGCAATAGCAGAGGGCGCTATTTCTTCTAAATTTTCCATAGACCACTCTTCCAAGAACTCTAAGATCGGTGATGGTTGGCTTCCCACAGAAATATAAGCCATTAAAGCCAGATTTTTTACCAATCCCACAGCAGCACCTTCTGGTGTTTCGGCTGGGCAAATCATGCCCCATAGAGTATTGTGCAGTTGACGAGGTTTAGCCAGTTTACCATCACGTCCAATGGGAGAGTTGACTCGTCTCAAATGAGACAGTGTTGAAGCAAATGTCAATCTGTTTAACACCTGTGACACTCCTGCTCTTGCCTGATGAGCTTTCTTTTGATCTCCCCAATTACCAGTAGCGAGGGAATATCTCAGACCATCAGTAATTATTTTTGTTTTAATGGCCAATTCAAGATTGAAATCCTTTCCTCTGTCAATAAATTTCTGAGCATACATTCTTACTTCTTTCAATAAATTTTTGAATAAACCTCTGAATAGGAACGCTAACAATGGCCCAGCTAAATCTAATCTCTTGTTGCCATAATGATCTCTGTCGTCTAGTTCACGACGTCCTAGAGCAGCCAATAGCAATCTGTGTACCATGTAACCTAAGAAGTAGGCCTTTTTTGTTTCACAGAAATCTGAAACACCAACATGTGGCAACATTTCCTTTTGTAAGATTTCCCTTGCGTACTTTATACGCCTCTCTTTTGTTACACCTGGACGGGCTCCACGAGCGCCAATAAAATTAAGAGCTACAGTTTGTTCTTGAATGACAAAAGCTTCATCAAGAGATGGTTTGACCATCTCCATCATTTCAGGATCATCAAAATCGTAAATTATATGTTCCAATATATCTCTATCTGCCACAAAACCAAGGGCTCTGAACACAATCATGATTGGTATTTCCTGTTTAATGTATGGTACTATTGCAATAATTCTTTGACCAATAGCAGATTTCTTGATACTCTGGCCTCCTCGCGCCATCATGTTAACCCACAAGGTTGACGTAGGTCTGGAGCTATGTTCTAGACAGGATCGAATTTCAGTTTTATAAGCATATTTACCATCTTTCATGCTGAATACATACACAGTATTTGTAGCCATTTTTTCTTGTGCAATCAGCACTTTCTCTGAACCATTGATTATAAAGTAGCCACCTGGATCCAATGGACACTCATTTAGTTCAGTCAGATCTCTGTCATTAAGATTGCTTAGAAGACAATAAGTTGATCTAAGCATGATAGGGATTTTGCCTATGAAAGTCTTTTGATGTTGAGTCTCAATAGGATCTTCAGATTCTTTCACAATAGTTTTAGTTATGTCTACATATAGAGGAGCTGAGTATGTCAAATTACGCAGGCGAGCTTCATTAGGCATCATAGGTGATGGGGCACCATCTTTTTCCCAATGAGTTGGTTTTGACAAATAAATTTGATCAAATTTTAGATGATATTTAGGCGGTGTTTCTATTTCACCGGATGAGTGCTGAGCTTCCGCTTGCAATTCAATCGGAGGTGAATCTTCCACAATGCGTTGAACTGACATTTGTATGAATTCATCAAAACTGTCCAGTTGCTGCCGTACTAGACCTTTTTCATCAAAATAAGCATTGATGACTATCCAACAAGCTTCCTGCCATAATTCAGATGAAATTTCCTCTACCTCTTCTTCTTCATATTGGTCGTCTTCCGTGTCATACATTATGAAATATTTTTAAGCTGATTTAATAAGTATAAAAATAATTTTAGAGAACTGCAGCTTTTTATTTATATCACGCAATGTAAAAAGTCTATCATACTGTTTCGTTTTGCCGTATCGTTTGATATATTTTGACGTGCGGCTGACGCACAAGAAGAAGAAAGACAAAATGGCGTACATAAACTATAGACAAGAGGGTATACATCCGAAGAGGACATAAGGGCTCCAAGATACGTCCGACAATCAATGTACGACTTTTTTGTCGGCAAAAAATGAAAACCAAATGGCACATTAATGGAACATACACGTCCTACAAAAAGTCAGTCAGAAACGAAATCGGTATATACCAGCCGAACCTTTGTCGTTGAAGAACTTAACATTCGGAAATGTATATGATAACTGTGTTAAGTACACAGTAGCGTTCGCTAGTCGTTAACGCAAAACTTGATAACCAATTTCAAAATGCTAGAAATGTGGATTGAGTCGATCATAAGATCGATGATAGAAATCAACAAAATTATCGGCCTGATTATTGATCCTTGTACAATACACTAGCAGCAGCTGCGCATTATTTTTTCATTTATTTTGCTAATGTTCATATGAAAAGCAAACTTTTTACATCTAAACAAAATAATTTTATATTTATTATATCTTCACTGATTTGTGGGTCATATTTTTGTTATTCGATTTGAATCACATGTTTTTAAAAGGTATATAAAAAACTTTTTCTAACCAAATTACAGTCTTGTCTAACGTGTGAACGTATAATTCATATAAAATTGATATGCTTAGTATTTAATGTTAGGATAAGAATTGTACAGTTTCATGTAATAATTTTTTTGAATTAAGTAGGTACAATGTGGTACTATTGACATCACTAACCAGTAGGTTTTTTTATTATGTATGTTGTTCTTTTCAATACCTACAATACATAATGTTTTGTTGAAGATCTCATCAAATCACAGTTGTTATGAATCATTTATGTATCTATAAGTGGATATTAATTTCTTTACTGGCTTCTATACTAGTTTTGTAGTGCGATATGGATTCTTCAAGAAGAAATAATTCTGAAGAGCAGCGCTGTATTATCGGTTTGCAAGATTTGAAAATATCTAACAAAGACGAAAACGATACTGAGCAGGCGCACGGGGCAGCGACGTCTAATGTCGGGAGTCTGGGAAAATCTCGACCAGTCGGCGCAATCGAGAGCTTCACTTTAGAGAATACTGCGAATAATCGTCAAGATTATAGCTTTTATGAGAGATCAAACGTAATAGCCTCCTCTAAGTTCGCTACTCCGAAGCGCGTAGAGACAATAGCGTCAATCAATAAACGTGATATTAATACTACCGCGTTATCTGCAAGCCCTACGCGCTCCATCGACTCCATATCTCAGCGATCACTAAGTTACCAAACGGATGACTTGTACGAAATCCCGGGGAATTCGAACACCCAGTATCCTCCGCCAGTCTATGAAAATATAGACTACTATGGTGAGCAGCGGTCACCTCAGCCTCCATACTATCATCAGCTCTACCAGCAGGCGTCACCCGCGCTAGCGGCGGACGGCTACTACGACACGCGCTACAGCAAGGCCCAACCTCAAGTACCAGTCAATGCTAAGCCTAAAATAAATCCGACAGTCTATGAAAACATGCTGTGCACTGATAAAGACAAAAAGAATGAATATAAGTCGCAAGCCAATCAAGATCACAATTTTATTCAACAAGGGTCTGTGCCAGGACCACAGGTTCCAATTTCCAATTTAAATAAGAATTTCTCTCAAATGGTGTTATCTGATAAGGGTAAAATTGAGAAAGCACCAGCCCTCCCACCTTTCCATTCAAGCCAGGAAAATCCAAGTAGTGATTACACTGTGATGAAGTCAGCTCCACCTAAATATACAGATGTGAGTTCTCTTTTAAAGAATGACAATTCAGTTAGCTTTGATGACAAAGTTGTGACTATACCTTCAACTGCAATATATGCATCCATTGCTCCTAGTGCTCAAAGACCTAAAGCTAATATTGCTACAGAGGTTCCAGCTTCAGTGTCTGTACCAAAATTTTTCCATCCCAAACCTGCAGTTGGTAATGGGATTGGTAAAGAAAAGCCACCTTTAATAAATGGAGGTTATAGTGCCAATGCGAAGCCTGTGAATAGGATGCAGATAGTAGATGACACAAATGGTTCTGATTATGTTTGTATGACTGGTGGGTCGTCAGCTTCAGCTCTTGCAGCTGCAAACAAAGATATGAGGGATAGTGTCTCTGTAGCATCTGAATCCACAACTTCAAGGAATCTTGTCTCAGGTCTAACATCCTTGTGTTCACCTGTACAGTCTCCAGCTCCTAGTCCAACACCAAGTTCTGTATCTCAAGTATCCGGTGGTTCAAGAGGATCCGGCGGTAGGGGTAAGAGTCTCTTGCCCTACAGTATTACACCGCCTCGTCCTCCAGGGCCAAGTGAAGCTCAGAGGAAAATCGAGGAACTCACAAGGCAGTTAGAAGAGGAGATGGAGAGGCAAGATGAAGAAGGAGAATACTTTGGTAATAATTGTTTTGTTTGAAACTAGTTTTTTTATTAATGTTCAAACCGTGTTGTGTATGTATCTGTATTTTGTGTTCGTTTATTCAAAATGGTTTGTATTAAGTAAAAATTATATAAAATTTTAGGAATATGTCACACATGTGGGGCAGGTGTGACGGGCGCCGGGCAGGCATGTCAGGCAATGGGCAATCTTTATCACACCAATTGTTTTATATGCTGTTCATGTGGGCGTGCTCTACGTGGTAAAGCCTTCTACAATGTGCACGGTAAAGTTTACTGTGAGGAAGATTATCTGGTCAGTACATTCAAATCATATACCAATAAATGCATAGCATTATTCATGCAATGATCATTACATTGGTTTCTCCCTTTTATAGTATTCAGGATTCCAGCAAACCGCAGAGAAATGTGCAATATGCGGACATCTCATCATGGAAATGGTCAGTACAGTGAATTATATGAAACCAAAATTATGTGTACAGTATTTTTTCTCAAAGTTATACAATCAAATATTTAATTGTTGTAGATCAATTTAAAAACAAAAGACCATTGTTAGGATTGGTTCTTCTTTATCTAGTTCCTGATATTAATTAATAGTATTTATAATAAACCTAAGTTTATTATAGTTATAATTTTATATTACATTAATATAGTTTATGTGCAATTTTTAAAACTTGATCACACCTTTTTTTAGATATTGCAGGCGATGGGTAAATCTTATCATCCCGGATGTTTCCGTTGCTGTATCTGCAATGAATGTTTAGACGGAGTGCCATTCACTGTTGACGTGGACAACAAAATTTATTGCATCAATGATTATCATCGCATGTTTGCACCCAAGTGCGCAAGTTGCGGAAAAGGTAAAAGAGCTTTTCAATTTCAGTTTTCAATATAATATATGAGTATCTTACATATCATTGATTTGTATTTAAATACATACTATTGAATAGCCGACACGTGGCTTTGTAGGTGGAAAGTCTTATGCAGCTGCTCAATGTGTCCCATCAATTTATTATCTAATCTTACAGTCATATAGAGCAAATAATGTGTCGCTGATAAATGCAAGCTGTAAAAGTATACATGATGAAAAGGGAGTAATATTTGAATTCTAAATAAAGTGCATTTGTAGAAATATGTTTATGATATGCTCCCGTCTAAATACATGTGTTGTTAAAGGTATTACTCCTGTGGAGGGCACGGATGAGACTGTACGAGTGGTTTCAATGGACCGGGACTTCCATGTAGACTGTTACATGTGCTGTGTCTGTGGAATGCAGCTGACCGATGAACCAGACAAGCGTTGCTACCCATTGGCTGGTAATTATAATTCATAT
The DNA here is from genome assembly GCA_018245675.1 of Agara michaeli. Lineage (NCBI taxonomy): Eukaryota > Metazoa > Arthropoda > Insecta > Lepidoptera > Hesperiidae > Agara > Agara michaeli. Next base: position 24,175 of record DWDX01000263.1, read on the forward strand.
TGTCCGTTTAGGTTATCACAATACATATAATATTGATATTGATGTAAAATATTTAATATCTTTTTTCTGAACTATTTCAAAAAATGGCCAAAAAAAATGGTTTGATGTTAAACTGTTTGCCATTTATCGGAAACCCAAAGCCTAAGTTTATATGCCTTCTGTGGAGTAAAATACTTAGGAAAATTCTGGTCTAATAGTACTTTCTAGCAACTCTATATTATATTCATTAATATTGTAAACATAATTTTATCTGTACTAATTTATTGAGGAATTAAATCTTTGCATTAATTGAAAGATTTGTAATAAGTAGTAGATGTTATGATTTTTTATATAATTGAAGTGTTTATTTATTTCAGGGAGATTGATGTGTCGCGAGTGTCACTTGGCCACTATCGGCGCCGCCACGGGCCCGGGCATGCCCCCTGCGCCGCACCTTTCCCCTGCCTCTTATCAGTATATGGGTTAAAGTTTAGGAAGGGAGTAGATCATTAAAGTTCTTAGAATATAATTTGGTTGACATAATGTGGGTTTGTGTTATCATGGGACGTAAGATCCTTAGAAAACATTTTTCTTTAGTGGCTATCTGCTCAAGATAATATTGAAATAGTATATAAGATATGCTTCATAGAATATATTTTATGAATTACAGCCCAAAGTTACACTATTAGTTTACACTTTCTACCTTTGCACCCTAGTAGCCGATGACAAAAAAAAGAAATTCTTTGACATGCCATAAGAATTGTATTGCAATCAACAGTTATTTATGGCCTGCTCTGTGACACAATACATAAAGATGCCGCTTGTAGAACCCCCAAACTAAAGCTGCTCCTATTATGAGGTTTTAAAAACATGTATCATCACATAAACTCATATAGAGTTCATTGCATTATATCAAAATTAGTGTCACATAAAATTAAGTGAACTATTTCACATTTAAACTGTTATCACTTCAAAATATGTTTAGTAAGAATGATATTATACAATTATGATACAAGTAAAATGTATGCTTACTATTAGTTAGAACGAAGAACAACAGGTGTGATGTTAATATTGAATAATTAAATATATGATTATTGATATTATAATAGATGGATTAAGTAATAAATGTGATTTATGTTGAACCATTATAGATGATGATGCCTACATAGTTTTTTGATAGTTATGAATTTACACATAACTTGATGTGATGAATTGTTGCATAATTGTTTTGCCATGAATACCATTGTTATATCAATTACAAAGTCTTTGTATGACACTTCAATTATTCTTGTGTCTAGATATATTTATTACTGCAATGACAATGTACACAAATATTGTAATTTATGATTCAATTTAAATTTATTCTTGTATGCTTGCTCAACAATGTTTACTTTCAGTCAGTTTATCAATGTTTAACAATTTTGAAACAAATGTTATCTACTTTATGGTGATAATAAAATTCTTTGGCCATTTATGTACCACTTGCTAATACTAGTTATGATGTTTCCCGATACTGAACTGTCTAAGTTCTAAGAAACTAATCTGTAATGTATAGGATGTATGTAACAGGACATCAATAATACATTATTGTATTAGAATTGCAATGAGTGTGAACATTTCGTTTAAAAATCAACACAGTTTCCACTACAATACTAGAGTGGTTGTTGAAGTTCAAATATGTAATCATTTTATTTACTTATACTCATGTGTTTTCGACTGGTGTTTTTAAACTTAGTCGTGTCTGTAATGGTTTCAATATATACTTATTAAGAATAAGGTACAAATAAACATATTGTTTTGTATTGGTTTATGTACAATACAATCATTTATGATGCATTTATTAATTATATCTGCTGCGCATTACGGCACACCTGGTCAAAGATAAGCCCCACTGTTTACATTCTTTTTTATCTAAACGCTATTTCTGAAATTCATTAACCTAATTAAATGTTCCATGTGAGAATGAGTAAAATCATTAGAAGACTGGACACATTTGTGCATAAGTAGCAGGTATAGGGTATAAAGTTCAAATAGTAATCTCTACAAGCTAGAGTATACTTATGTAAGCTGCATGAGTAGATTATTGTAAGAAACATGAGATGTTATTAAGTATTGGAGGCACTAAAATATACCACATAAATGTGTGACCAGAGCAGTGCATGAGGTCTAGTATGCTCTAGTGATTAGTAATAACAAAATTTGTTAGTCATGTAGTAATGGTCATCTTGCTGAGGAAATACACTCGGAAATCCCCATTTGGAAAATTTATATATGTGGTTATGCTTTAGTTAGTCTTATTATGCTAAACCTATTTATTATTATAGTCACAAAAGGTTTAAGAGAATAACCCCATATTGAACATTCCGGCATTGTGCTGTCTTGTTGTGTAGGTACTTAATGACAATATTTGAATGTCTTAGGAATTGTTTTATGTGTACATTTTGATGCAGTTAGTTTTCATCTTTGATTGTTATATAAAAAAAAAATCAGTTTGTTAAGGAATACTTTTTATATTTATATACTTTTTAAACAATAAACTATTTAAAATATAAACATGGTTTTTTTTTAAATTTCACAGTCACTTTAATTATTACTATAATATAAAAGATAAACCAGCAAGATCTAAAAGGGTATTCCTTTGCATTACATTTTCTTCACTTTGTCCTTGATATTGCGCATCTCCGTTTTGTATCTCCTCATTTCGTCCATCACCTGAGTGTGTTTCTCCTTGATTTGTGTCTGGTAGTGTTGTTTGCTCTCATAGAACCGATCTTGTAGATTATCTTTCTTTTCTTGAAGCAATTCCTTAATCCTCTCACGTGACGGTACCGGTTTAATCCACCCTATAGCTGTCAGCCTTTTGATAGCATAAGTTGTTCCACCTGGAGAAATACCATTCATAAATAAAATATACTGCAATTATTTCAGTGGTATGAGTAAAAATTTGTCCTGGGATTTTTTTACTGCCCTACTAATCAAGTACAGATAAATGATACCCCATTTCTTTAGTTAAAGAAATAACTTCAAACTAGACATTAAGCAATCAATTTGGGATTCGAGACAATAAGATGGTGCTCACAAACGTTTCACAATTTAAGAAATTGAATACACGATGGCTAGCTAGATAACAATCAACTTATATGTGCCTTATATCAACAAAAGATTAGTCTCTTTGTGGAATTTCAAATGTTTAGTACCCTTATTCAGAGATTCATACATTATTAATTTAAACCAATAAAAATACACTCTTACTTAATAGTAAGAATGTATTTATTAAGTAATTACTGTCTGTACTATAATTAGTACAGACAGAAATTACTTATTTTACGCAGATTACATAAATATGTATCTACAAGTTTTAGTTATTGGACAGTGCTCAAATTTATAACGGGAATAAGATTAGTAGATACATAAATAGGTTTTAGTAGAATAATCCAGAAAAATCTCTTACCAACAGTGACAGCATATCTCAGTGGTGTCACTAATTTGTACAGAGCAAACGCCAGAGCAAAATAGCCAGCACCTGACTCTCTTAATGGCGTTAAAAGCTTTTCTGCGATTCCTAAGGATTCGAGGAGGCTTATAACGTCTACACCACTAAAAATTAAAATAAATCTTTATTATCTAACTACGTCATTTATTAAATAATAATAAGAAACTATGTAGACCGAAAAATGATTTTGGAAACACCTGTCTATTGTAACTAGTATGCATGTAAGTATATTGCATCATAATTATTGGATGACCGTTAATTACCTTCGTACAACGTAGTAGAATGTGCCGAACCATATCGCTGATGTTGTCATGTGCACTGGTAATAACACGTACCAATAGTCCCGGTACATTTCCTTAAACCTCTGTATGAGGCCAGGCTTTTGCAACTCCGGGCCCGACGTAGGCTTCCCAGGGTCGTTGCTTTGTGTTGAGCATTGTCTAAGAGGCTTTACGATTAGTCCTAAATTAGTGTTTTGAATTAAGGGTCTATTAGTAAAGTCGCTTTGATTACAAACTCCGCTAGCTAAAATTCTAATAGGACAGTTTTTTTTTATACTCCATTTTACCGGTTGCGACAAGTTATAAAGATTACAATGATTTCTATACAAAGCTCTAATTGTTAGAGCCATAATATTTTTTAATAAATATATTTGATGAAATATCTAATCAACTTCTAAACATTTTTTATTCATTTACGTATTTAAAATTTATTTTCGTAAAATTCAACTGACATAGTATAGACAGTGACAGATATATTAGATATTTTTTTTTATTTCCATACAATGTAATAGGCCTTGACAGCCGGCAGCCATAATAATTGCTTTTAAAAATATAATTAAGACTACATTATAACATGTGCAACTATTTACCCTGGTGTAGTAACAAAATGATTAGATACGCGATAAACATATTGAATTTCGCTTTCTAATGAGACTTATTCGACTAAGAAAATTAGTTCCGTGCATCCCTGAGTACACGGGCTGGTAAATATTACGGTACATAATTCAAAAGCCTATCCGTGCTGGATACTGAGAACGCATCATTTTTTCAGCGTAACGTTCCCTCAAATATTCCATTTCCCAGCGATGTTTGGAGCATCACTCTCTCAGTCTCTCTCTCTCAATAATTATGGTGATAATGTTTAGAATATCCTTATTAAGTTATTGATCTTGTTAATTACAAGTAATTTACTTAGCAACAAGTGATTGATGTTCTTCATTTAGCACTGTAAATACTTTTTTTTGATATGAACCATTGATCACTGATGCCGATTAAAATACAATTTCACTGTTTCGGAATGGGTAAAAATAAACTCAATTTTTGATGTTATAACATACTTCTTTAGGCGCGTTAGGGAAAATTGATGAGGGTAAATTTTTACGACAGCGGGACGGAAATTAACTAGTCGAACTGGCAACTTTATTAATTCACGACATTTTAAAAATTATCGACAATTATTTATTTTAGGAGACTTAAATATAATTTATTTAACTAGATAATGGGTTAAAATTAATATTACTTTCAATGTATTTTAAATAAATAAAGGAACGTTAAAATACGAGGAAAAGGTGGTTTGTACCTTTTCACACGTGCTTATTATTTTGTAATCCTCTAAGTTATACAAGAAATATAAAGGTGAAGAGATATATACAAGAAATAATTAGTTTCAAATTATTGAACGAAAGTATTTGTTTGCTTTCGATAATTTTATATGTATATACAGTATCATTTGAACTTGATAAAGTATCCCGTTAACCCGAAACAGTTAAATATAGAAAACATTTCTTAAAAATTATCTTCGTTGCTGGATCAACCGTAATTGGATTTTGCACCAAATAAAAATAAAAAAGACAAGTCTCAATTTGGTATTAGGTACGTCATTGGAAGCAATGTATGCAATATTTACCAAACAATAGAACCCATTGTTACGCGACTGTTACAACGATAAGTATTTTTTGGTTATAATAAGACGTAAAGTTACAAAATGAAGTGCTGTGTCCCTGTGAATAAAGGTATTATTACCTTTAGGTGATCTACCTCAGATTTTCTCAAGTGAGAGGCAGTTTGTCTGGTTGTATGCCATCTAAAACTAAATAGAGCGCTTAGCATGTTTCAATGATTCTTCTTCACACCTTATTTCACCTGGTTCGAACATCTGATAGGGCCAACTCATATGTTACATTCGTATTGGTTCTTTTTATGATGCAATTTTAAAGACAAAATTTAGACGGCTGCTGCAGTATTTTATTTTTAAGTAATTGATGTATTTGAAATGTTAGGTGCTTATAAAAAAAATAGTAAATTATAACATGTTAATGTATTCTTTTTGTGATCAAGTGTGTTTGTGTGTATGTATGCAGCATCAAGAGTATCGCACATCGCTGATCCTACATGGCTCATTCTCACATTATATGTGCACGTTCAACAAAATGAGAGTATTGCATTAACTTTTTGGGTTTTCAGAGAAAGCATTTCTATTGTATAATCAAATAAGGATCATAATCAAACCTTAGATTGTATTAAATTAAGTTATAATATAAAGGTTTATGTTATTTATGTTCTCATAAAAATGTATTATTTTCAAGTTGGGTCTTAAGAATTATATTATTGATTACTCAAACTTTAATGTTTTTATGGACATTCTCGAGGTACTTATCTAGTGTATCCACCGTGGGAGTAATTTGCGGCGTGAAACTGAATGTAAATAATATATCATTATAGCTATTTCTTCGTGTTATAAATATGGATCTACCTCTATATAATAATAGGTACCTAGTTAAATTATGTAGAATATTGTACACATTTTGTTAGGAAATATTATTATGTTTGTTTTATTAGGAATAAAATAATATAGCAGTTCTACAATACTCACTTACGTGTATACGTACGTATACGTAGTTTTAAAATAGCACAGCTTAGAATTAAAATAAGTGGGATTTATGTTATTTAAAAATTGTACCTATCTCCATAAACATTTCAGAGACTAGAATTAGATACAAAAACAGTACAACTTCAATTGATAGTTATGCATGCATCGACTTTGATTCCCATAAAGGTTGAGACGACTGACTGTGCCGGCGAGAAACCAGTCGTGGCCGTCGTGGCGTAATGTTGCTTCGAATAAACCGCCGCCGGGCTGCGTGCCAATCACAATTATATATTCACGCCATCCTACTTCACCTTGTTCAGGAGTACCCACTTCCACTTCTGAAACCTCTATTATGTCGGACATTTTTAATGTAGCACATTCTCTGTAATCATAAAGTAACTGATTTAAATGTCGCAATAGTTGATAGGCGGCTGTCAATGATTCCGCACTAGTCAAAGACAGCTTATGGCTTCTTTGACAGGTACACCAGTGATCGTC
>DWDX01000264.1:0-31001 GCA_018245675.1 Agara michaeli
GCTGTGCTGTGGACGCGTGCAACTATTCATATCACTGTCACTCACAACAGTGTAACGTTTTTATTTATTGATGTACACACACAACCGATACTTCGATATGGGAATATGACTTCAAATGCCATATGGGGATCGAATCTGATGTGATGAGACTATAAAAAGTCATCATCGTTTTAAAAATGCAATATCTATCGTATTGGTAACGCAGCAACACTTTTTGTGATGAAACCTGTATACTTTGCGAGTTTTCTATAGTAATGACCAGTATGGTCTCGATGCATCTCTTTCTGTGAAGATTATTTTGTTTAACAGTGAAACAACAAGGAACAAATTTCTGCGGCTAATACAATTGGCAACTCCGAATAACCACTTAAATTTACCTTTGCAAGGAAATATGTCATTGCTTCTGGGAGCTAGACCACTTACCAAGTAGTCTAGTATGCTCTTCGGCAGTGTTGGCAGGCCACACCCCGCGACCGGTGACACTGTGCTCCCAGACGGGGTGCACGCGCTCGGCAATACTGTTAGTCGGAGTGGGGCTTTCACTGGCAGTGCTCCACGGCGACCCAGCTTTGGGTCTTCTCTGTTGAATAAGTAATGTGTTTTATTGTAACTTGTTCCTGTGTTACATTTCACATATTGATGAGCTCATTGCTTAACATAATACATATGAACACTACGCTGTGCTATCTTACGTTAAATATATTTCAAACAATACAAACGAATCACCATCTATTATAGGTAGCAACATAAATTTCGCAATCATAACACACAGTTTAAGAAAAAAGTACATTGTATTTTTATCCACAACTAAATGTTCAACTAATAATATTGGCATTCACCCTAGCCGATAAGCGATTTTATCTGTTATTACACTGCAAAGACATGCAAATATTTAAATCAACTTGGGCAGTATGTGAATCAAAACAAGTGGATATTTATGTACCGGTGCACAGGACAGCTTAGATGTGTTTCAGTTTACAGTTCAGATTTGTTTGGCACACAAAACATTTAGTAGTTACTTATCATAATTAAATAGTATATAGACTACCGTGGATACATATGATGGGCAAATTTTATAACTCGGCCTGTTCGGTCATATCATTAGCTATATTTGTTACAAAACTGTAGAATTTTTTTTGTGAGTGTCAACGGAAACTCAATATTAATAATTGACTTGAATATCACTTTCAGTTCTAACAAAATGGTAAAGACATATCCAAAAATTATACGAGTATTACGTGTTGACCTGCTCACTTGTTCAAACTTGAGTAATTAATGTACACCAGTTTTATTAGCATAAATGAGTGGTGACTCGGTAAAATTATTACACTAAATAATAATAATAATTAACATTTAAGCAATTGATTAAATACTAATGGATATGTCCCTTACCCTTACAGCCATAGAGTAGATCAGTTAATCTCACGTTAAAGTCCATAAGAGGGTATTTATGGCAGCCTTCATGTACGAAAACTTAGACATACACAATGAATGAATACAGTGTTTGATATTTTACTGCAGACGGATTTATACAGTAGAATTTTGACATGTCCTTGCTCAATCTTTATAGATAGATTACTGTAATATATAAGTCAAGAACAATATTCATATACATAATGTTATTTCATTGTAAGAAGCAAAAGGGGCTTAAAATGGTGTGATAAGGAGCGCAAGATAAGTAGCTATATTTGAGTAATCAACAATATTAGTACTTTGCATAAGAAATTCCATGTGTATGATATACAATATAAATAAATCATTTCAAATAATAATCTTGGTACAATGCGATAGAATCAATATAATATTTACTGTTGTTTATGCAGGTATGAGTCATGTGTGCAGGTCATTGGATGCATAAACATTATATTGGACATATTAAATGCTTTAGTGTGCACACAGGTAAAGCATTTTTTGTTTAAATAAATAGTTGTAATACTTTCAAGTTGTACTGGTGTAGATAGATTTGTTTATTTAGAGCTACAACTAGATGATGGCTTGAGCATACGTTAAAATTATTCTAGACTCCAGCGCATATTTATAGATATGGATTAATGGACCATTGTTTAATATCTTAAACTATTTCATTTCTCCAGATAAGTTCAACATCTATTTAATCATATCATCTAATTTGGATGACAAAAATCATCTAGGGCATAAAAATACTCACAAATAATTCTACTAGCATTTATCAACCATTTAGTTACAAATGTCAATAATGCTCTACTTCATTTGTAAAGTATGCAAAATTCATATTTCATTTGTTATCTGTAACATGTCAGAGCTAATGACTGTTCGAGTTGTTTATAATATGGTTACAAACATTTTGGCAGGTGTATTGGTCACCCACTTATGCATCCACAAAAAAGCTTTTAGGTTTGGTGCAATAACCTTCCTATATTTCAGGAATCCACTTGTAGCTAGCAGTCAAACAATAATCAATAGTTTCTATAGCCATCATTAAGTATTCATTGAAAATATAACATGCAAATATTTTATTATCAAATAATATGGAACATTAAACTTACACCACATGATCCGGATCCCTGGGATGCAGTTTCAGATTCGATTTCTGAATCAGTGCTCAAGGCTTCAGTGGCATCATGGGAGAGAGTCTGTGGCGCATCGCTATCAGATAAATTGGACGAGACTCTCATTGGTTCATAAGCACCAAGACTTGCAAAATTACGTTCTCTTTTAGATATATGTTGTTCTTTAGGCGAATTGGATAACTGTATCAAGTCAATATTCGCGTCCGAATTTAAAGTCCACGTAAATCTCGGAAGTGGAAGATCTAAGGGTGTACTTAATAAGTCAGGTTTTAAAGCCATATTAGTTTGATGTGCGGCTATTAATTTGAGAGCTGAGTAAAATTGCTTCCTATTCATATGATTCAGCGTCGCACAATTGCTAGGTGCCACACTTATATCCATGATCTGTAACATATAATTGATATATTTAATACCTACTGATTTGGACTCAAAAACGTTATTATTCACTTAATTTGGCGAAAATTACCAGGCGCAAAATCTCGTTCGGTATATTCGACGATCTAAACAGCTCTGTTGCTTTTAATATTGGTATTTTCCCGTTGGATTCCTCGTCGCAACATAAAAACAAATCACCGAAATATCTCATTTCGGTTTCTGTCAAATAGAGATCCTCCATTATAACCAATATTCGCAATAAATTTCACCTAGTCACTATTACTGTTTATGGTACAATACACTAAAAACATTCACAATCATTATCTGTTAATTAAAACCATATTCATTGATAAACAAACTGATTTGAAATTTTAACATCACAAAATTTACACGAAGCAAACGAATATATGTCATTGACAGCTGCCCGACGTGCCTGCAGCCATTATCATTTTTCTACGCAGATAACGCAAAACTCTCAGTTATTAACCAAACCCAAATAAATAAACACAGATAATAAAAATAACCTAGCTATAAATTTTTGTCGGAATATTTAAAAAGTCTATTATATTACAAAAGTGTGATTCTCGCTCGCATGCAAGTGACACACAACCTCTGATTTACAGTGGTTTAGTGGGTACTCAGTTATGTTTACTAGACATAAGAATGGTGTGTTGGGTAAAATTTTTTTTTTAAACTTGCTATTACCCGCGACTGCGCCCTCGTGGTCAAAAAAACTATTTTGTATATAGCAATATGACGTGCATATTGTTATAGCGCCCGTAACGCCACCTACAGCGCTTATTGGAACACAATGTTTTCCGTTCCCAGAAAAAAGTAGCCTATGAGACTGACTCCAGCCTAAGATTTTTGGTATTGGAGGTAATTTTCGTCATAAAAAAATCATGTCCATCCGTTGTTCCGTTTTGACGTGAAAGGACAAACAAATAAGCTGTCGCATTTATAATGTTAAGTGTGGATTAAACACTTAATATTAATAAAACAATTTATGTAAATTTATCTTTTTATTGATCAGTACGACGCCAATAACTTTTTCCTTTTCATTAAAAGAATGTAATCGTTGGGTTCATCATTTTTCTCCTTTATTAATTGCCTTTTTAAATGTGACGCACATAAATATGGATATGGCGTACACGAATTTAACACCAACAAACTATCAACGATGTCTACAAAAAGTTTATCCGTAGGTATCAATGTTGAATGATTATTCATAAATTAACTGTTAATCAGCAAGCTTCAATTAAAAAAAAGAACTGTTTATCCATAGTACGTCAAATACATATTGAACGATAAAAAATGTATTGGCCAACAAAAAATCGTAGTATCGTAAGTTATGTATATAATTAACCAAATTCAATAACAGTTGACTGAAAGATGAAGATGAATATGAAGAAAGAAGATGAAAGAGAAAGAAGATAGCAGTTTTCCTAGATATTTAATTTATATTGCAGTAAATAAATGGGATCTAAAATGAAAATACGTAGCTTTAAGAGCATATACTGTTTATTGATTTCAACAGTTCGATATTTTAACACGCTTCAATAAGAACAGATAAAATCATAATTAGATACACATACATATATGTCTACTAATTTCAAAGTAGCATAATTTAGATAAATACACAGCTACACTTAGAACTTAAATAATAAGCGTCGGTAATCTCGACATTACATTCACACCTCCAGTGGGCGTCCTGCAAATTAATCCTTGGTCTGGATGTATTTGATGAGATCAATGACTCGGCTGGAGTAACCATACTCGTTGTCATACCAGCTGATCAACTTGACGAAGTTGTCATTGAGAGAGATACCCGCGGCAGCATCGAAGATGGACGAGTGAGAATCTCCAATGAAGTCTGAAGATACAACTTGATCCTCAGTGTAGCCCAGAATACCTTTCAGGGGACCTTGGGCAGCTTCCTTTACCTTTTGCTTGATGGCGTCATAGTTGGCGGGTTTGCCGAGCCGAACAGTCAGATCGACGACGGAGACGTTGGCGACGGGGACTCGGAATGCCATGCCTGTCAGCTTACCGTTAAGTGCTGGAATGACCTTACCGACAGCCTTGGCTGCGCCGGTTGAAGCTGGAATGATGTTCTGTTGCGCACCACGGCCGTCACGCCACAGCTTGCCCGAGGGGCCGTCAACAGTTTTTTGAGTGGCAGTAGTAGCATGTACAGTAGTCATCAAGCCTTCAATTATCTCAAAGTTATCATGGATGACCTTGGCCAGAGGAGCGAGACAGTTTGTGGTGCAGGAAGCATTAGAGATGACCTTGTAGGATGGATCGTAGGCTTCAAGGTTCACACCAACAACAAACATGGGAGCATCGGCACTGGGGGCGGAGATGATGACCTTTTTGGCACCACCTTCCAAGTGGGCTGAAGCTTTCTCAGTCGTGGTAAAAACACCCGTGGATTCTACAACATATTCGGCTCCAGCTGTTCCCCATGGGATGGCTTTGGGATCCCTCTCGGAGAAGACAGCAATTTTGAGTCCATTGACAACAAGGTTGCCATCCTTGGCCTCTACGGTGCCCTTGAAACGGCCATGCGTGGAGTCATATTGGAACAGGTAGACCATGTAGTCTAGGCCAATGAAAGGGTCATTGATGGCAACAACCTGAGCTCCCTTTTCGATTGAGGCACGGAGCACAAGACGACCGATGCGGCCAAATCCATTGATACCGATCTTAGACATGTTGCCTGCAATAAAATAAAAACACCATTAGCACAATTTTGTTTATTTCAGCACATCCATCAGCCTTTGGAAGAATAGTAGTGGACATAGGTATCCTAGTTAATTACATTACTCTATTAAGTATGTACAGATACGAACATCTCAATCTTGTTAAAAAATGTAATCCAAAAAAAATATTTCATTGTGACAATTTGAGTCCGTACGGTTAGCAACTTATTGCATAAATATTGCCGGATGTTTAGCTATGAATCTCTAGATAGGATATTCCTATTGGAATTTGTACAACTCAAATAAGTTAGTGTTATAGCAGGTAACTAGAAATTTGCAAAAGCAAAATATTTGCTAATCAAACAATATTGGAAATATTTAAAAAATGAGATGTTAATAGATGGGATTCCCATTCAGCCTGATACTAATTTTTATTAAAACTAGTTGTTTTACGTTTTCATACTTAAAACAGTTAAAACTAATATTAATCAAATAATCAACAGATCGTCCTTTATCTCATTTCCGATGAAGGTCAAACAGGTATAGAGTGTAATTGTATACATAATTGAATTATATCGTTGTATAATAAGCAAATCCAGTGATGTATGTTTAAAGTGTGGGTTGGTTTCATTAAAGTACCGGTAACCGGAGGTCACATAGAGGTCACGTTAGAAAACAGCGAATAAGAAGTAACTACGGGCTTAATTTGTTACTAAAATATATTATTAGCTTATAAATGCTTAACAGAAACATTTAAACAGCTTCTTGTTGATTATTGCATGAAAATATTTAATATTATGTTACCGTAAATGTCAAGCGGGTACGTGCAATGGCTGTGGAGATTATTTGATTTTCCATATAAACGAGCACTAAGGATGATACATCTTAGCCGGTCAATATTATTATATTTAGTATTATAATTAAATGTTAGGTTTAACACTTACCGTCTGATATGGGAAGAGTGAAAGAAGATACTGAAATACCACGTACACCCTACTCAAGAAGGAGTATTCAAATGTCAGGTCAGGTGAAGGACAAGCAAGAAGCAAAGACAACGCTAAATCAATGAATTTTAAGGTGAATCCAGTGTTGCACATAACAAATTAGTCTGGGTTGACAATCATGTTACTTGGTTTTTATTAAATTATAAAGTTGATAATGGTGTTTTTTCTGTAATTCATTAAAAGTTATAGACTTCTAAGAAATATCAGTGTTTTAAACTTTGAGGATAGATAAATAAATTAATACACTAGTCTATGGTATAAAAATGGCGGGCAAATTTAAATGTTAAAAATGTTTATGAAAAGATGACTTCCAGTGAAATGAAATCTAAATTTAATAACTTGGCTGTCGATTATGGCATTAAATGTGGGAATAAATGGATTTGGTAGAATTGGACGAATCGTATTTAGAAGTTGTCTTCAAAATTCCAGTTTAAAGGTAATATTTTTTACAATACTCACCGAATGTTACTATGTATAATAGGTATATGTTCAACGATCTACAAATTTTATTACAGATAACTGCTATAAATGATCCTGCAGTGGATATAGAGTATATTTGTTATTTAATTAAATTCGATTCCACGCATGGAAAATTTAGGGGCTGTGTGGAGCGAGCTGATAATGAAGTGATAGTCGATGGTGCGAGCTTTATATTTTGAGTTCATGTATACATTATTTTATAATCCATCAGTCCCAATGAACAATGACGTCAAATTGCTTATTCAACGTACAGGTCACAAAATTGCTATATTTCGCGAGAAGTTGCCTACAAATATACCGTGGCATGTCGCCGACGTCCAGTACGTGGTCGAGGCTTCTGGAATGTTCACAAGCTTGGAGAAAGCATCGGTAATCTCAAACTTTCTTGTTCGGGACTCGTTTTTTCTATAGTTCTATTATACTCTTTTTAACCGACTTCAAAAAAAGGAGGAGGTTCTCAATTCGTCTGTATTTTTTTTTATTTGAGATAGCTCGTATTGGAAATACATAGCCATTTAGTAGACGCGCCGGAAAAGAAACTTTCAGCAACGCCAAGTGGACTCCGATGATTCACAGATAATATACTAACGTCAGGGTACATAGTATATAATAATTTAGTTACTTCGTAGATGTACATATATGTATATATTATGGCTTACAAAAAATATGCCACGCGTATAGATCTTTGCGGTGCTGCTATGTAGTATCCTATATTGATATTAGCGAATGCTAAACAAAGTCGACCGATAACGGCGTCCCGGATCTTGTAGGGTCACCTGGCGAGCGACGGGGTCAAGCGGGTGATAGTGACCGCGCCGAGCCTCGACGTGCCAATGGTGATACTTGGCGTTAACCATAACCAACTCAACTCAGGTGTGTTCATATCTGCTTGCACGTATTTCAATTTATCCCGGTAACGGGAATGTGTATTGTGGAGTGTCCTAAAAGAAGTCGAATTAAGACTGTTTATTTTGAAAAAACTATAGCCTATACCGCGTAATCAAACTATTGCTATCACCATAATTAAAATGTGATCGAATTTGGCTTAACGGTTTTGAAGTGATTACCTAACAGAGGTAAGCACCTGTATTATGTGACCCCGATATATGTAAGCCATTAGAAAAACATACCGAACGAGCACAAATTATCGCTAAAATAAACCGGGGTTAATAGATGAGCCTCTATAACTTTGATAAAAGTGGAAATAGTGAAAAATCTTAGAGCTGTATCCGGTGATATTCATAGTCTGCGTAACCATATGGAAAATAAATATCATTCATGTATAAGAATGTATGTAAAAGTTGTGTTGTAATTGGCAATTGTACGACAATTTTTTTATCAAACCCTATCTCAAGAGACTGATACTCTTTATGACGAAAACAATATTGAAAACACTGAGAAGTCTTGCATCAGATGTATGTATAACAAAGCTTGTATATTAAATTAAAAAACGTTATAACGATAAGATTTCCTCACGCTTCTATATAAACATTTTATGGGCGGGGTTTCAGCGTATTGAAATCTATAAGTAAATATTTACAATTTTTATTATCTAGTTATTGTAATGATGTAACTGGCAGTTAAAAATATAATCATGTATTACTTCACTATTTATTAAAACAATATCAAGTATGTCGTTAAAAACAATTACGTAAATTATTTCGCAATCTCGTAGGTGGTATATTTCCGGTTCACGCGTTTTTTACACTCGGATATGCTAGAGAAAACCATCTCAATCTTCAAGAGTAGCAACGTATCTGTGACTTCTGATAGCATGGTTACTAAATAATGGTAATTACATTAGTAATGAGAAATATTAACTAGACTATTATTAAAATATTATGAAAACATTTAAAAAACATGGCAACATCGTGCTTATCGCGCGCGTCCTCCCAAAATAGCTTCCAAACTAAGCGTCGTAGATTCAAGTATTCTTGTCGAATCGAATCAACAGCGAATAATAGAGGGCTTTGTAATATTACAGAACTTACAAACTCTGGACTCCAGAA
The DNA here is from genome assembly GCA_018245675.1 of Agara michaeli. Classification (NCBI taxonomy): domain Eukaryota; kingdom Metazoa; phylum Arthropoda; class Insecta; order Lepidoptera; family Hesperiidae; genus Agara; species Agara michaeli. The sequence continues at coordinate 9,123 of DWDX01000264.1, forward strand.
GGGAAAATGTAGTGTCTTACTTTGAACGCAGTAAAATATTTGCTTGAAGTGCCGAAAGGTCTACGTTATGTAGGGTAGTTTAAAAAAAAGATTTTCTCTATTACTTCACAGGTCATAAAGTAATATCTTGTGCATCCAGCACACTGTACTGTTTAGCTCCAATAATTAATATACTTGAAGAAAATTTCGGCGTATCTGGAGGTTTCATTACGAGCATTCACGCGATGACGCCATCTTTAAAACCGTTGGATGGACTGTGTTTGAAAGGAAAGGTGAGTATTCTTTTATTTTTTCTATAGCTACGTACGTAGGATAAAAAATATCTTACACATTAAACCTGTCGGGTCACTCACTCCTTTTCAAATTTGTATTTTTTCATGTATGACAGTCCATTTAACTTTCGACCGATTTGATTGCAAAATATTGTTACATCATTTTTCGTATATAACATTGTATCGTGCATGCATCATTTGCGTAATTTCAGCACTGGCGCGATCACAGAAGTATCCATCAAAATATCATACCGGCCACCACCGGCGCTTGCAGAGCTCTCGGCAAAATAATACCCCAAGTGAAAGACAAGATGACCGGCCTAGCGTTCAGGATTCCCATCGTAAATGTTTCGGTTCTAGATTTAACTGTGCGGTGAGTACATAGATATATTTTTCGACGCGCATTCTCATTACGCGTGCTAGAGACATTAAATGTGATATCTAACGCAGGTTGAAAACAAATACAACGATGGTTGATATTGTACAACAAATTGAAAATGCAGAGAAAATTAATGCGAACAGTATAATTAAGGTGTCCAATGAACAAGCCGTTTCCTCTGACTTTATAGGAGATACATATTCGTGCATTTTGGATATAAATTCTAGCTTGCAGTTGACGCCAGACTTTTTCAAATTAATATGCTGGTACGAAAATGAGTTCTCCTACGCATGTCGAGTGATCGATTCTATATTCTTTTTGGAAAACCAATATCAGTTGGAGTGGAACTCCAAATTGGCATACATAAGACCTACGCCTAAGCAAAGTATGATTCGTCAAGTGGACTATCACAAGAAAGTCATATATCACGACGACCGCAGTTACGAATGTAGTACTAGTGAAAATACAAGGTCTCTATGTAGTACATCACAAGATAGCGGATTTAAATCACCAAAAAGAACGTCGGTCGTAAAGAAGTCTTTACCTTCTCGAAACGTAGGTACGCGGCCGGCGCCTTACGTCGTAAGTAGAGAGCTTAAAAAGACGGATGAGGTTTTTAAAATATGGAATGACGACGATCACATAGTAAGGGCGCGTCTACGGCAAAATAGGGGTTGTTTTTTTCGTAGTTGCAGTGCGATCGCACCGCACAGCAGGGACGAAGATTTGTACGTGAGCACCAAAGCACGGCTAAACGATGTAAAAAAGGAAATTTCAAAAATGGTAAGTATGACGGAAAATTTGCTTAAAAAATCACAACACACTTCAATAGAACAACTAAAAACTGAAAAGCCATCGAATGACGAAGTATGTGATAATAACGATACTAACAAACTAGCAATCCGCGAGGAAGCAAAGTATTCAACGGAGCATAAAAGTGATTCTGCTGCAATGCAACACAATGCCAATGAAACATGTGAAACAATTAAGATAGATACAAGAAATGACAAGGAAATTATAATTCCTCAAGGAGCTGAACTAAACGGACACAAAAATCAAGGTAATAATGCGACAATAAAACCAATGAGAGATAACAGTGTTTTTTCAACAACAATATTGAAAAAATCAGAAAACCACAGTAATAAAAACGTCACGGTAGATATGGAGGAAATGCAATTATCAGTTCGATCGAATATTTTAAAGGAAAAATCGCAAGTGGATCCAATAATCACATCTGCTGATGGTCTATTTGACGTCCAATCGAACAATGCTCGCAAACAAAGAAAAGAATGTGACGATTACTTTATTACACCGACCAATTCTAATTTGCAAATAAAAATCAATGAACAGGAGATCGGTAATATTAAAAACAATATAGCAACGTTGAATAGTAGCTGTAAGCCTGAACATGATTATTGTAGTTCCTTGTCAAATCAAAGTACGTCTTTAGTAGGGACATCAGACACCAGCCATGACAAAGACCACTCCGAAAGAGACATTAACATCAAAGAGAGTAATAGTAAGAAACTATATGACTATCATATGCATATGGATCCAAATCTACAGGAAAGACTTGAGGGTGTACTAAAGAAATTATCTATTGACGATGGTGTGTCAGATAGACCATCAATATGTTGTCTCAGTTACAGCAATACCGCCACCACTATGAGTAACAGAGACACGAAACAAAAGAACGACATTTATGACAAACTAGACAGTGTGAGCGCCACGGACTCTGAAAATTCGTTTCATATGAATGAACGAAAGTCCCAAGTTATTCACATTACCGATTTGACTAACTCTCTGGAAGATTTAGAACGTTTGGACAAAATTTGCAGAATCATGGAGATTTCTGATGACTTGTCCGATCAATTGCTGTCCGCTCTGAACAATACAGATCGGAAGGAGCTTAGGAACACAAAATGGTCATTTAAAAATCTATGTGAAAAGATTAAATTGGACGAGTTTTGTAATAAAATGTTCTCAAAAAGTAATCTTTGACGATGTTATTTATGTTGTGTGGTGGCATACATAATAAATAAATCAAAATTTCATTCGACATATTTTTACTTTCCACATTCAATTTTAAGCATACATGGTACAGAAATAAAATAATATATTAAATTCGTAAAAAAAATAAAAATCAGGTACATTTTGAGGATTTCTGAAAATTTCTATGATGTATAAATATATCAATGACATTAGAAAATGATGCTGTCGAACATTCATGTGTCATGTTACCCGGTGTCGTGGTATACTATGTCTGTGTTTCTGAGGAGTTTGTAGTTGAGTTGTATGATTGTTTTGGAAAATAGTGCATCGTCTATGTCCACGAAATCGGCGATTACGACGTTGACGGGCGCGCGGCCGAGCGGGTCGCGGGGCGGGGGGCCCGGGGAGAGCTGCGCCAGCTGCGGCAGCACCTCCTTGTTGACGGGCGCCGCACATTTGTCGCGCAGGTTCGACATCCACCTACGAATAGTAACACCAATAATGCTCTGTGCCAAGCCCTGCCTATAGAAGTACCACCGATTCACTTATTTCTCCCGAGCAACTCACATTTGGAGGAATTAGGAAACATTCTACAAATAATTTCCGTTACTATTTCATTGTCACAGAGCAGAACGATGTTACTTGGCCTTGTGTATTTTTCAAAACTATACTGGTGATACGACACAACTATAATCTGTTTGTAGAAGTAATTACCTAAATAGTATGAACCCCGGGGTGGGTGTCAAGACCGCCTGGTGAACGAAGCCCATTCCAGGGTGTCTCTTGACGTTCCGCAGGAAGGTTAGTAACCCAATGATACTGTCTTGCTGTGGCCAAGGCGAAGGCATCATCTGCGGCTGCCACAGCTCGTTCGTGGAGTACACGGCCTGATGTCGATACACCACTATTATCTGGAAAAGCAAAATAAGAGTATTATTCTTATTATCAGAACATTCTATTACATTAGGGTATTTTTCATTTATTTCTAATAACTTGAGTAAAAGTGCAGTAAAAGACAATTTGAAAGCTTAGGTGATTCACTCAGGAATATTTATTAATATTCACTCGCCATTTCTTTCCAAAAAACTTATTAAAGATATAAATTGACAAACTATTCAGTACAAATAAACTTGGAAAAATCGAAAAAGGCTATAATATGCTCTTTAGGCATATGATATGGACAACAACAATCCAATTTAGCTGTCAAGGGCATGCATATTTGAGATAATGCATTACTTTTGTGCCAATTTAGTCCAATTATTTAGTTCAATGGCAATGTTGAATATAAATGAAGATTGTGGGATATTTTTCAGTTACCGATTCGAAAAAATGAGTGAATTAATTAAAAATTTGCAAATAATAACAGAAGTGGTTTAGATATATCTAAAGAGGTCTAGATTTTATGGATTTGCTAACCGTATTTACCTTCAAGTTATCCAGATGCTTGTGTACAAACAAAAAGCATTTATAGCCAATTACAGTATTATCATAATATTTGTAAATCAAAACTAGACATACTAGTCAAATAGGCCTGATTTGGTGTCTTAGAAATATATTACTCATTAATTATTTCATACTTTTGTATATCGACTATATTCTTTTTTTCTTATTTGCCCTTTTATAAATTTCGATTATTCTCACAGGCATGAAATTATATAAAGGAATTATGATATATGTAAATATACATTTTATTTATGGTCTAGGATAACCATAACAAAAGGATATTTTCAAGTTATTTATTATTATGTCGGGAACTACATATAAACTTAAATCTAAACTAATTTTTGACTTGTGAAGCTTCATGTTCAAGCTTCGTAATATAACCAATATTGTTATGTATATATGTAGATTAAATGATAGTGCATTGCATTTTTGCCGACTTTATTTGCAACTACAAAATTCACATTACCTGTTGTCGGAGTCTACGCAAAGAATTAAGTGTAATGCTTTGTAAATCCAGCTGCTTTGGTATAAGCTTCGGACCATAGAGATTGAGTAAGAATCTGATCAATGTTTGATGGTCTTCTAATGTAAACCCATAGAAATGTTGGAAGTCCAATATTACTACCTGAAATGAGAGAAAAACATATTTTTTCTTAGATAAATTATTTTCATATCAGAAAATATTACTCAGCACATTTTGTTGTTTAAAAAAGGGCTGGAGGTTTTTTTTTCGTCGAAGATTTTGTTCCGATCTACTGTAGCTTGAAGGGTGTACAAAGCCGAAGTATGATGACTAAAACATGACCTTCATTGAGTGTATCTATGTACCTTATAATGAAAAAACAATTTGAATTTGAATTTGAAATGAAATGTCCTAAAATCAGTCAAGAATTATGTTGCATACATTGATTTACATCCTACAATACAAAATATAAATTTCATAAGCACCTCTCCTGGATGCTTGTCCACAAATTCTTTTATTTGTATTAATGGCTCTGTTATTTCACCTGCATACAAGCCATGAGTGAAGTAAAACTTATTTTCACCGGTCTTTGTTGCAAGTCTTAAATCTAAGTACCTGGAAATAAGACAGTTAATTTTTTTTTTTAAATTAAATAGACAAATGTTGTGCTAGCGATCAAACTATTTACTTACATCTATTTGTTTAAAAGTTAGTTTTAATGAAACATTATTTAAGGTTATTTTGTTGACCTAATAAATATGATAACAGTTTAATCAACACCTATAATTATTTTGCATTAAAAATACAATGCCAACCTAATGCCAATAAGTAGTTGTTGGTATGCATCTAGGGCTTGGGTAATGGTCCAGCGTAAGATCGTACCTCGAAACAGAGGGTACAGACGATTCAGAATAGGCTCAGCATCTGGTGCCAGGCCACTTGCTCTAGTAATACTGTATGTCATTGAATCATGACTACCTGGAACATAAACAAGGGACAATTACTAGTCTGTACAAACTCAGTTACTGTACAGTACAAAATACAATATGATGTGAAAAAATATGGTATAACTCTCTGCACCAACGACTAAAAAAATTGAGGGGAAATCAATACACATTAAAATTCTCCATAATATTGTCTAACATGTGTGGTCTGCCAATTTGTAATAACACAGTCTGATAGACCATAGCTCTAAGTATTAAAGTAACTTTGTCGGTCGTGAGCTTCTTTGTGTCATTAAAATATATTAATTCCAATAGGTAGGATGGTCAGTATTTTTTTTAAATGTTGCTTTATGGGATGTATATCTATCTGCCTTGTTTGTGCACTGCGGGTTGGGCATATATTCAATTAAGAAGTCTCAGGTCAACCCAATTACTGTGTGAAAAATAAATTTAATACATGTAATGTAACAATAAATGTTACTGAACTCACATACAGTTTAAAATCAAAATCAGATAGGATAAAAAGATCTAGATCTACATAGACTATCTATATATCACTTCTCAATGTATGTAAGGATCAAACATATGTTACATTTAGAGCACACATAATAGGTATGTTGCATCTGCTAACTAGTAAACTGCATCTGATACATTAAATATACTTTTTATATTACAATTTCATAAAAATTGGGCCTAAATAACTTTCGAAATAGGTATTTCAAAATTATATTACAGAATATTTTTCTGTATAAATATGTTGTCGTCTAGAGGAATGCTAATTATTTTACTAGTATATTTTAATGTTACCTGGAATGGCTAAGTATATCAAAGGAATGTTTTTCAATTGTTCTGGCAAGTCTGTCATCCAATTTTCCAAATTTAACTTCTGTGCTGAAATATCTTCACTCATTATCACAGCTAAAACAAAGACTATCACATTAAGTATTGGTGAATATTCCTGAACTTCTAAGATATTGTTTAATTTGAAAATATTTTGAAAGGAAACAGTAGAGCTATCTCTAGGAGTCGCCTACAGTACCTTAATTACACGCAGACCTAGAGAACTATCGACCTCGTAAATTAAAATAACCATGGGATCGCGTCATAACAAAACTTTTGCCCCACCATTGGTTCAAACCGTTCGCCCAGTAATTTACACCATCGTGAGCTTTGAAGCAGGCCATGTTTATTGTACAGCAGTGCATTGCACGCACTTAAATTATTTATGCACATTTTGAACTTTGCCCATATTGGATTTTTTGTATTAGTACTATTTTCTTGTTTTTTTTGTTATTCATAAAGAATTTTTATTATTTAAAATTCATATTATTTCATTTGATTCTACAGTGAGCTGACAGTTGACACATAAAATTGACAAGTTATTCTCCTCAATACAATAGCTGTGACAAGTAGGTACATACGACTGGTTGACTTAGCCCACTTAGCTTTATGTAAAGTTTAAGTTTAATTTTTTTGTTTTTGTTGTGTTTTGTTGTTTTTTTTTGTTTATTTTTGTTTATTTGATTGTTGTTATGTATGTGTAGATTTTTACGGGACGGTATGGTCGCTCAGCGACAAAGTCTTTATAATAAATTAAAAAAAAAAAAAAAAGTAGGTACATAGTGACAGTTAGTAGCGAATAGCGATAATACATTTTTTTTTTGCATCTCGATATTTCTGTATGGACTATTTAAAATTCTTGTACGAGTACATTTGTGCGTAACAACAATCACTAAAATCTTTTTTTAAATAAATAAATGTAAATTAATTGAATAAATTATTGATAAAAAACTGAGTCACATTTTAAATTAAGGTACACAATAAAATATAGCATTTAATTTTTCCGCTATAAAATGTATATTCATACAGTCTTACAAATAAATACAAATAAGCATACCCAAAAGAAGAACACAAGTTCCAAAATTCATCTTTGTCTCCGACCTCACATTTACAATTACCCACTGGCGAACGTTACTTTCCAGTACGAAGATACCGTTATTTGAATGTACGTCTATATGTACCTACTTGATTTTAATATTCCACTTCTGCATTGACTGCGTTATTATCCATACTAGTCAGAAGCGTATGCTAAAATGAACTTATCATGCGATTGTATGCGAGTGGTCTTTAAAATTGTTACACACATGATCAAGAAATACAAAAAAGTAACGAACGTCTTTATCAAGTAGCGATTGCTTTGTTTCAGACTTCTATAACGACTAAGTAAATTTGTGAACATGATTAATTCAAACGATTATGTGAAAGGATTCAAAGGCTCCGTATATTTTTTGTCATCTAAGTAGCTTGATGTTCTAAAAATAAACATGACCTTGACTTTTAGGAAGTTTTACTAAGTTAGGATCAGCGATGTGTGACTTTAGAACAAATATCTAATAATTCTTCATTACAAGTTGGTTACGTAAGTATGGAAAAAAATATATAATAATGCCACGTAATCCTTGATGAGCTGTGAAACAATGGAGTTATGAAATGATAAAAGTATGAATGTATCGCACGTGCATTAAATACATTTCAAACAAGACATGATGTCGCGCTAACCGTGATACAAAATAGATTATGTTTTTAGTGATCAGTCACAAAATGATTTTGATACCTCTGATTTGTGTATGGCCCTAGTATGGCAGATTTTCCTTTAATAACATTTTTAGTTAAATAAATTAAATCTATCCGTCGATGACATTTTAAGATAAAATTCAGTGGAGACAATTGAACTAAAGTTTTTTCCTTTCTACGAGACAAGATCTTTTGTATAGTTGTACATTTGTAAAAAGTCCACACACGTTATTTTGTTAACTTATGCATAATATACAAACCTACTAGGATTTATATTAAATTAGTGCTAATGTTTGTCAGTTACACTAAGATTGAACTGGATGACACCTGTTTTGTTGATAAATTGTTCAAATATTGTAATGTGATTACCTGTCATTACGTTTGCATAAAGGCACGTTCCTTTAATGTTATGTAGTGAGGTGTAATGACATTTAACTAGGTTTTTTTTATATAAAAACGTTAATAATTCACGAATTTCGTGCGCACATGTCACGAATTTCAAAAGCCTGATTTTGCTACATTATTGAAGAATAAACTAACTAACCAAATCCGAAAACACAAATGTAAAAATATAACATTTTTCATAATCTATTTTAAAAAATATTAAATGAACTTGTACTCGTACTCGTAATCGTACCTACGATTTTCGTATGTGTATTAAGAATGCCCCGCTTATATTAGGTAGTGAAGAAAATCATTTTGTTTTTGGAAAATCAGTAATGGTTTATCCAATTAGAACTCGTTAAAAAAAATCTACTTAAAACGAATCACCGTTTTTGTTACGTGTTTCAAATAAGGAAGCAAAATTCCTAGCTTAGAATTGGCGAATAAATCTTTTAGATCTAAGTTAGGAAATCTTCTAAACAACAATACTGATATCGATTAGTATTATGTGTCGGTTTATTCGGATTATTTCAACTCAGGTAAATAACAGACAACCGTGTCAAATTAAGGGCAACCAAAAAAATTACTTATAATTTTTTGCACATGCTTCAAATGCATTATTAAATTATTTCCCATTTCACTTGACGATATTCATTAAAAACGCGGGCTGTCTTGTTGTTTCGTGTTCACCTAACCTCATTACCTAGAACGCAACGCAAGGTCTGACTAAACTTTAAAATAATACTGAATTATGCTGTAATGTTAACAAAGTTGGGTATCTGCATTTTGTTTATGAATGCCTTTGTTAAATACACGCAGGCTAAGTGATTAACATCTACTAGCACGAATCAAGCACAATTAGACAAAATATTTCATATGATACTATTTAACGCTGGTATACTGGTAAACATGAAGATTTGAGCACAAGTACGGATGTTTACGGTACCCGATTATGCATTCTGCGAGATTTTACAAATGAGGTCGGATTGGGAAACAATTTTCAGCGCTATTTAGAATTCCCCTCCTATTATTAACGAACATCGACCATCGTCGTTAGTAAATTATACTTAAATTGACCGTACCATTGTATTTGGCTCAATGTATTTTAATTTTCTATCTACGATTAATTATTTAATTACAAATTTGAATTTGGAATGCGCGTAGTTTCAATACAAAACTTTTTTTTGTACTATCTACAGGAAGTATTAGCTGGCCACTAATTTTTTGCCGCACACAGAATATTATATCTTTTTTTACCGGAAATCATTCGAGTGATTTATTACCAAATTTATACAAGCTTTCCTTGACGATCGGTCACTGAGTCTAGCCTTTGTCTTCTTTGGCTCTGTTACGTTGATAATTTGCCAAGTGTGTCGTCGATCACTTGTTGAACTGTGTTGAGTAACGTTCATTTAAGATCTCAAAAGCGACATGTGATTTAATTAATTTAACAGGGACAAGTCTAGACCGTAGGCAATAGACAAGAACATAGCTTTTTGACACTCAGAAAACATTTAAGAAACAAAATAGGCATATGATAACAAGATTTGTATATAATATTAGAATAAGGCTGCTTAGAGACATTTCATTCTTACGAACTTTTGACTTTCAATTTAAAACTTTGTAATGATGATCTTTTTTATTTGGACATTTATTTTTTCATGACCTTACGGTCTTTTGATTAGTATTTTAAAAGAACGGTTTGGCTACAAAACTATTTATTTTTATTAATTGCTTTGTGTAACATCCTTTTCTTAGTGTAACAACTTTGACGTCATACTTTCCAATCACAATGAGGTAGTATTCATGAGAAATAAAATAAGCTATTGAAGATCAGTTTATAAATATTTCATAGAAACGACCATGTCTGTTATCGATCTTAGCCGCAGGAAAAGCGGCTTCCAAGAATATTACTCTTCAGTATGCAATTACACCATAACATTGGTTGGCGTCATTTTATAAAATGACGTTAATTATATTTTAGTTTCCTTAGTACTTTTCCTTATACACGTATTGTATGGTAGTTTGTTGTTTTTGAAAAAGTAGGAAAATTTGCTACAGCAAAAAATGTAAGTATGAAAATAAAATTAAAGGGGTAATTATACAAAAACCTAGTATAGTAATATTTTTAACACCTACGTCATATGGTGCAATGTCGCAGTCCCATAGAAATGTAGTCATATTTTTATATGGAAATTGACATCTTGTACTTTGAAAATAAAATATAACAAATATATACGAACTAGAGATTATTAAAAATACTACACAGTTATATTTTCGGTAACTATAAATTTGAGATGTTTTAATGCTTAAGTTATGACATATTATGCAAACATTTTCTGCTTGACGTAGAAATGAAAACAATAAAATAGCAAAGCCTATTAAGCCGACAAAATAACAATATATTATGTCCTCGAAAAGTGATAGGAAGTGCTTTGTGTAATTTTTTTGTATTGTAGGTTCTCGACAAGGCAACGATGATTGATATTTGGCACCTAACTGCTACGAGGAATTTGGGCCGAATAGTTTTATTTATGGAGCTATTGGAGTTGGTCAGGGTCTTCAACACTGCTTCAAATTGTTTTACTTAGTATTTGCAAAATACAAACCGAAATGAAACAGGTATACAGGAGTATAAGCATAATGTTTAGATAACATTTTCCTCATAATTGGAAAAGACACAGTACTACACTCCTCTGCCTACCCCTTAGGGGATTACAGGCGTGATGTTACGTTTATAATTGGAAAAGACAAAGAATACCTCACCATGGTCATTGGAATATTGAAAAAAAATTAAACCATTTTATTCTTCTGCTATTAGACATGAGTCTCTACTGTTTCTACTAACTGTTTTAAAATCATAGCTCGCTTAATACACTTAGGTACTAACTACGCTGGCTAAGTGTTGGCTCGGCAAACTTTACACAACAAGCAACTTTACTTTAGGCAAGCATGCTACACCGTAGGCCACATGACACATCATCGTTTTCCATCAAGCGGGATTGTGGCCAAATGCTAGCCTACTGCAAATATAAAAAAAAACTAACGAACATTACGGATAATTCTAATGTATGCGAGTTTCCTTCACCTACAATGTTTTTGTTTTCCTTCCCACTTAGGTCCTGTTTGTAAATATTTACCTAATCTATTGTATGCCTTATTTATATTCGAAGATACATAGTTATTAGGTGATGTGCTTTGGAATTGCTATTTAGAGATAGTACCAATGTAATTTTATTTTCAACAGCAGCATCATTGCAGTATCGCAGTCACAACAAAGACACACGAGAATTTATAATGTACAGAGTTGTAAACGGCCAGTGTCATATATCCATACCTACACGAACCTACAGTAGCAATATTTATTATTGTTATGTGGCTCGAACAGGATGCCAAAACACTCCCACCACGCGTCCCCGCCGACCGAAGGTACCCGAGCGTGAATCGATGTCATACGAAACCAGTCGCTGTAGTATTGTCCGCCCGCTCTCCGCCATCCCGTCGCTTTCGCCAAGCACCAAGTTCTTTAGTCAACAACGTTCCACGTTATCATTTGTACCAGTTGTGCCGCGTAAACAACAAAGTCAATTGTAAATTATACCTCTGGATTCCAACGCAGTCTCGATTTGAATTGAAAATGAGCAAAATAAGGTCCGGTGTGAAATAAGGACGTGTGGTATATTTCCATAACGTTATTAATACTGTGCCGCGGTAGGGACTGCATGAAACTATATTTTCGTTTTGTATACCCCGTGCGATGCTGGGGGAGAGTTTTGGTTGACAAGTTAAATTCGGACGTCTCCTGGGACTTATTGCGAATGTGTATTGAAACGTTTATCGCTATCCACGGGCGCACTGCTATGCGCCACGATTTAGTACATTTTATACGACACACATCCTCTGATCACTACTGCGAAGGAAAGCTTTAGTCATCGTGGCTGGTGAGTTAATTTATATTATTGTTTCTTACTTCGATCTGTATAGATACAGCTGGATCAATATCTCCATTTAAAGCTTGTAACTAAACTCCTCCTTTACAACCTAATTGGGTCGGTTTCAATCGTATTAACAAATTCCTAACAATTTTAGTGTAAGGTATACACTATACTTACATTATGACAAAAGAGAAAACAGTATCTTGATTATTACACTATGACGTGCGATAAGTAGGTACCTACTTGCAAAAAGTAATTGCTTATTGCGTGCTTAAGTTATCATGCTGATTAAGGAAAAGACTAGTGTAACAATATCTACGTATGCGTGGATTAGCAAACATCCAGTAAATATGTAATTAGCATAGTGAACATCAAGTGTTTTGATATTCTGAAGCCGTCAACCTTGCGAGATGGTTTTCGAGTCGCGCTCTGCTTCTCTCTGTGTTGCATTTCGTAATCATGCCTACACACACACATATACTGTAACTTGATTGAATATTAATTTTCATCATTGCCATTGGTAACGTGGTCGAGAAATTTTAATCTGTCGACTCGGAATAGTTACGAAACCGTATACTGAAAATATGTTTCGATAATTCTTACCGGTTTTTTACATCTTTAGCCCCATAAACAATGTTTAGAAAGCTTAGCCCCTGTTTGGGAACTCTTGTCAATTGCAACCGGTTTTTTAGTAAAATACTTTACATGTAACAACTAAAACATGTGCTTTGAATAAGCAATTCGATATTTATCTCATCTGTAGAAAGGATAAAGAACCGGCTCCACAAACTGGCATCGTAAAGAAATTTTACTTCTTATTTCGTATGAACCACGTTGCATATTCGCCGCTTACATTCTGATGAGGTAATTGGTGAAAAGACAGACTTTCTGAAATATATCCGTAAATTCTCTCTTTCTGTGTCTCTTATTCCGTCTTTTAACGCTGAGGATTATGACTACAATGAAAAATGTTACTGATGATTTTGTACGATTAAAAACCTTAAAATTTCAAAAGCTTAATATAATAGACTTTATTATTATGAATATACGATCACGCCAGATCCTTTACACGGTAAGCAGAAAGCAACGAGCGCCATAGAAATCCACTTGACGGACTTTTTACAAGTTAGCGTTAAAAATAGACTTTGAGCTTAGATCCATTGCGCTTTAGATTTTTATCCATATTGACATCGTCTGCGGACTTCGCGTGGAGCGTAGTTTGTTGAATTTCGTCAATAAATTTTATTATTCCCAACTGGCGTAGTTGGCTTGTATCCGATTTACTACATGTTAATTATTACTGTTATTCTGGCAATATTTTAAGCCGATTCACTATAGTTGTCGCGGTAATTAACTAATTTAGCCAACATAACTTCTTTCCGGCTGTATCCCATTTTTGGGGTCTGCTCTACCTCTATTTTGGCCAAAGTAATATTAAATCGTAAAACAATGTTCTTGATACCATTGTCTATGGTCGAATATCGTTGTATTGTCTGTATAATGGGCAAAATGAAAAACGAAAAAAAATCTTCATGTATGAATAGAATTTCATCTATTTTATTCGAATATGTATTAATAGACCAATTATTGCAGTGTACAGATGATTTTTCCATTGCTTAAGAGCGTAACAAGCACTGCAAGTGCATCATAAGCGACTCTTCAGTGATTGTTTGTGCATATATTAATGTGGAGGGTGTAATCGGCTGGGTACTTGTTGTAACCTTACACTGCCACTGAAGCAGCTACTATAAATATATGCGGTTTATGTTATTTCATCTTTATCTATTATTAGTTAATGAATCGTGAGCATTGATTGTATGAAGTGTATTCAGAATTTTCCATTTATTTCTCGTGCGCGAACTATCTTTATTGTTCCATACTATCATTGACTTAAAGTCGTAGATTTTAATATCGTAAGTAAAACGGCATGCTAAGCAACTTCGGGCATGGTAGATTCCATATCTCTGAACATTATACAGTCACTGACATATGTAAATAAATGTACTCGCATTTGGACTGAGAAAGACTCGGAGACTAATAAAAGAAAATTACATTTTTGTATTTCAAAACTACTTACAACTCGGTCTGGCCGTATGGAAATTTAAAAAAAAAACTGAAACATTAAATTTATTTTTTTATCATCTGTATTGCGTCTTTTTCCTGGAGACAGGGTTCTGGTTTTAAAACGAAGCCTACAGCTATTTAAAATCTCGAGTCATTAACCTACAGAGAAACTTGTTTTAATTTTTTTTTATCTACTTCGACTTACTTCACTGAAGACGCTTGTTCATATTATTAAAAGTATTGAGACGATATTGTCAGGGAGACATACAACTTGTGTATGTTTTTTAATTTTTATTTATACGCTTTGACCGTATGATATTTAAAATTGCGATATATACTCGTTACATCACTACCACTTCTAATGATTCTGTGCATATAGCTTTTGCGTGTACGTACACGTATTTTTCTTCGTATACGTATTTTCAGTCACTTCACACACGGCTATCACGTGTACCTGCTTATTGTTGTTAATATTATTGTTTTCATCTTTTGCACATATGCATGATTTGTGATCTAAATGGTCTGGGCATTAAAAGACTCTAAAGGAAAAATGGTATTTCATCAATTAATGGTTTTTGCGCACTTGCCCACAATGGTCTTTATAATTGCAACAACATACGTGAAAATAACAAAACAATTAATTATCGTTAATATCTCTGAATTACTGATAATGTAAACAACATACTTACTACAAGAATATCCGGCTTCAAGTAACCCAACGACCCAACTTGCATTCTTCCTTAATTACGTTATTACATGTATATTACATATCTGCTTATTTACGAAGTAAGATTTTAACAAGTATTTATATATGTATGTAAGTACGTGTATTTCTAATTAGGCGTAAACTACATTGGTAAATTATTTCAATTTATTTGATTGGTCCCAATATTTACCTAATAATAGTTCTAAGTGGCGAAGAAAAAGTTGGTCCATGAACTGTCATGCATACGAAATTCTTAGGACACGACGGGGGTTTATATATAAATTGAATTCTCAATGAAATTGGTTAAGAGCTATTGATACTATAAAATTAATTTGGAAGAATATCATTAGCCTAATTTGTCATTTACTCATTACTCCATTAAAAAGATGCAGTTGAAAATAGCTAGTGAATTTGGATAAGTTTCCTTGTCATACCCGTGTAAAGTCAACAACTTATTTATTTTCCATTTGTTTCAGATCGCTATTAATGGCGTGGCTGAGTCTCCGGCGCGACTGGTATACATTTTTTTGGCTGATTTACTGCAAAATCTATTCTGCTGTTGTATGGTTGGCCGGCAATCATTGCCGCCGAGCTGATAAGGGTCGTACCGTGATAACAGTCAGCGTCGGTGGGCAGTCGCCTTCAGGCTTCCACAGAGTGCGCACGCGCCGCAGGAAGACTTCGCAGCACCGCACCAAGCACGTAGTCGCGCTTGTGAGGAAACAGTCCCTGAGAAGAATAGTCATGGCACCCGGAGCGAGCACCGCGCATGCTATGATGGAAGACAAAGAGAAGGCACTCCACGGAGCGTTAGCGTCCGGTGAGTTGCCTTCCATTTTATTATGTTCCTTCAGGACCAGCGGTGTTACGTGTCATTAACGACAACAACGTTAGCTCACGGCCCCATTTGGCAGCCGCATGAGGAAGCTTCGAGCCGAACGGCAGCCCCGTACTATAATTGAGACTGAGGAAGAGGCCCTTTAGTGAAAGTTGAGCAGTGTTATTGACACACATTCGGCTCTCCAGCCATTGACCGTGACAGTTAACGAGTAAAATGTGACTTGCGATAAATCAATCTTCTATTGGATACTTTATAATACTACGCATCGAATACTTTGCCGGTGTATTGCACGAATGAAAACTAGCGAGTTTGTAAATAAGGGGATCGGCTTACTTGAGTTAGTCAGCGAATTGTGTGGAGTAACAAAGCCAACTTTAACGTGAGTAAAGTATTATTTTGATGTGAGCGCCACCGTGCACCAGCGGCGCGCGCCGCTCTCTTCCGTGCAATTTCCTCGTCCGTCTGACGTGCGTTTAAGGTCGAAATCGGAATGGATCAATCGCGCGCTAAACAAAGTTTACTTTATCGCCGCTATAAACGTATTTTAATTCGAAATACCTTCTCGAACTTTAGGGCGAACAAATATTTTAACAAACATGAAAATATTTATAGCATTCTCTAAATCATAAATTTTTAGCGGGTTTCTTAGGAACGTGAATAAATGTAAAATGCCTACGAATTCTAAGAGTGTGTGCTACATGATTAAATTTATTGGACAGTAAGGCATCGGTCAAAGTCCGATACCAGAAATAGAGCGGCTTAATTAAAGAATTCTTGTATCTGCAACAGTCTCAATCAAAACGTAATTCTCCTCACAAGTTATTTACCGAATTATTTCGTGTCTATTCTAGAACTAGTAGCGGAAATCCGTTTGGTTGATGATGAAATAATAAGCGTGATGAAATTGATGTGAAGTTTATAGATCATATTTTCATAGATAACAGTAATCATGAACAGCTATAAATACTACGTTGCGTTCTTAAAGTAACGCAGTTCTAACGAGAAACTGGAGCGTTGAAAGAAGAATTTAAACGGAACTGATCACAAAATACATTAAATGTTGCAAAAAGTCTTAATTGTTGTCTATGGTTGGATGTTGGTTGTTTATGCTTGGTGAATTGCGTTATCTTTTATGCAGTGCATAATATTCACTCATCATTTGAGCCTGGCCTGTAAGTGCAGGAATATTTGGCCGTCAGTGCGCGCTGCCTAACCCGTTAAACACCTGGTGCAATAGTACCACAATGAACAGTTTGACGCTGGTGAACGCATTTCGTTAATGCAACGCCGTATGTGTCATATTGCATGGCAAATGTCCAAATACAAAGCATCTGCTAATGGCGTGGTCTGCAAAGTTTCACGAACTGAAATTACATCTAAGAAATGATCATGCGTGTGGCACGTGGCAAGCTCAACCCACTTTCTTCACGTGATATGCACTGCGTGTGCTAACAGAACATGTTTATCCTAATGTCCAATGTACGGGAAACTATTAGTTCTTTGAAAAGTTGTGGGCAATAATAAATTACTTAAGAACAAACGCCTTCACTTAGTCCAGACCAGATTAATTACTGCCTCAGACATAGATTATTCGGATTGATTCATGTGTCTTATCAATATAAACAAGGCACATAAGATATAGCTGATTTTATCACATCATTTAAACAATTAAATACCACTCGCTTTTATAGTTAGGTTAAATATCGCAAGAAAACTGGCACGCCTTCCGAATCCTCCATATCTAAAATGTCTGAAAGCAGACAAAAAGACGTAGTAGATTATGATCTGACTCTCATTCCAAAAGGAATCCCGTGCCTACCGAATCGAACTATAAAGGATTGATTACGATCAGGTCTTTACAATTTTCTCTAGACGCCGATACAATATGGAGTTTTTCAAGAAAGGTGCAAAAAGGGGTCTCCTCCAAAGCCGGCAGCGCACTGGTGGGTGACTCCTCGGATGTTGCAAGTGTCCATAGGCGACGGTGACCACTTACCATCAGGTGGCCCGTCCGCCAGTTTGCTGGGCTTCATTATATAATTCAAACGAACAGCAAATCAGCTTATGCTTAATGTACGACTGAAGCCCCGCGTAATTATAACAGATGTCACGGGCAGTTGTCACGCCACGATATCGACACGTAACTAGATACGTTGACACTGACTCCGATCCAAGACACGTGAGATCCTACCTAATGCGAGTTTTATTCCCTAGTCGAACGCGTTAGCGTAAACTACAATTTTTATGGAATTGAAACGGCGCCAACTAGTGCCAGTAATGGGAAACTAATTTTGCGAGTGCGAGCCTTTTACGCGTTTCACAGCGAGCATCGAGTGTCAACTAGCACTTGTCAGAGATAACGTTATCGCACGTGATTGGTTGTTTCAAGAGCTCGGAGAGTGCGAAATGCAAAATTTGACGTTCGATACGTAAATGTCACAGCAACTGACACTCGTTTCTCGCCGCGTGTGTCATTTGCTAGATTTACTCGATGGTAAAGTCATTCGAGTATATGTATTTTTTGAACTCGCACTAAGCACACCGATCGCCAGCTCCACGCCGCGGTCGTAACAGCAAAGGTGCAAGTCACAGTGATTTGATGTTGGAAAATACTGAACTCAAATTTTACAACTGAAACGACCAAGCTGCAGTTTTTCGGTTTTCCTCTTACCCACAATAACAGACGTTACATCAATAAACTTTGCGGTTAAGTATTGTGTGATGGAATATTCGTCTATCCGGTGAATAATATTCTATTTGGTTTACAATGTTGTTGGTTGAACAGCTAATGATGATTGGATGAGGATGATGAACCATAACACAATGTACGTTGTAACTATGTGACGTCATTTCTTAATATTAACTACCGTGTTAGGTATTACTTACATTGCTTAAAAATATCTCTTTTTTAGGACACTCTTCAGATTATCTAAATAAGTCGGAAACAGAAAAACTTAGAAATGTATTTAAAATTAGAATTCATATAATTGATATGAGTTGATACATATAAAAGAACATTTCTGTGTATGTGTGATGATATGTTTAAATTAATATGCAGATATATCATACATAAAAATATATTCCCCAGCTGTAAATGCTTACCGCTAATACTTAAATAACACATTCCTCGCACAAGATGTTCAAATACATTTATTATTAAATATTGAAGAACATGTTCGACATGTTACGTTAACCTGTTAAGTAAACTCCGGTTCATAATTCAATGGAGTTGAATTTACATAACAAAATGTTGTCAGCAATTTGAGGTTTTATAATAATTTTGTAACAAATAATATTAGTTATAATAATTAATGTTACATTCGATGCGGCATGTACAATATAATGCTGTGATGTAAGTAAAAAAAATCACAAATAAAATAGCTTTTAACCCTAAAATTCTGATCGTTGTCACCATTCGGTACTGCTATAATTAGGGATAGATTACGACAATCTATTGTCGTAATTTTACGACAACGTGCAGGACAGCGAGAGAATATTACAGATATACTCGTATGTATCGTATACTGTGCTCGAATTAACCAGCGAAGGATAGCCTTGTAAAAGCCGTTGACTCGCCGTACAAAGGAAGCGATGTCTGGTACATCTATAAATAATTAAGTTATAAATTGAAATAATAACAACTACGTTCATTTTACATATAAACAACTAACTTTTGCCCGCGACTTCGTCCCGCCACCGCAACCCCCTTTGGAGGTAGAATTTTGTAAAATGTGTTTTTACTTCACCTCAACGTAGACTTAATGGCGATATATAACGTTGTCTTGAGTATCCCCTCCCTCGTTTGTAATCAGCGAAGACAATGTGTTTGCGCTGTCAAAAACATTGAACTTTACAAGTTTATCAGCACTCAAAGCAACGTGAACTGAGATGATGAAGGGGTCACGTTGCTCGGGTGACGTCGGGACACGCCTCCGACGCGGACGGCCCGGTCGTGTTATATTTCATTGTGTTTTAATAGAACTTTACATTCAACATAAGCAATTGCTTATATCCAGCCAGTGAACTAACCCGTGAAATGTCACACAATCAATGACTTTTGCGAAGTACTTAATGGTTTTATCATTAAAATACTAGCTTAAAAGTATAGATTTATATGCTTAATTTAATTTCAGCAATTTTGTTCGTATTCATTACATTCGTCGAACTGGGAGCTTTCTTGTTGATATTGATTTAATATACTTTGTTTGTCAATATTTTCAATCACCTTATAACTCAGTGCAATTAAGCTTAAGACCGTGAAAAGCTTATTTCAACCTCGACGCCATTGGCATATAACAATATTGGGATCTGAACAAAATCGATTGTACGCAGGCAATAGAAATTGTCGGAAAGGCGACAGCAGTTTGAAGACAGCGGACTTATGGTTATGGTCATAGGGACATGATTGTTTACATCGGTGCGTTCCGTACAGAGATCCCGGAGACCTCCAACAGCGTCGAGGAAGGCCATCGGCGGGGTTGTATTGTTATTTGTCTTAAAACAATAAGAAATGTGTGTTGTGGCGCCATCTACTTATGGAGTGTAATACTTACATTGTCTATGTCCAATATAATTATATGTCAGTCTGTTGAAAGCTAGTACCGTGTTTTATTAGGTTTTAGTGCGGTAAGAATCCCACATTACTCGGTGTCTCTCCCAAGGCACCGTGGTACCTTTTGAAGGTTTCCCCCCGTAACCAAAAAAAAAGGGACATGATTGTTTGTAGCAATACAGTTCTATTAAAACCTTATCAGTAATATATATTGACGTTAGCGAAGGCGCGAGAACAATACAATTAAAAGTTCTGTTTTTGTTCGCGCTATCTTAATGCCCCCTACGCAGTTATCAGTGGGTGTGTTCCCAGTGTTGCTACGCTCATATCAATTTTAATGCAAATATCTATTGTTTGTCGGTGTAATGTATCGCTTAAATTTATCTCGAGCGTGACATAATGGCGTCGGTCAACTTGTTTTTGTACGAAATTGTTTTTTGTACGCGCTGCGTCATATATATTACTTAGGTACCTAGATTACATCAGTTCACTACGAATAATATTAAAATCAAATAGAGATATGATATGATAATATATGACTCGGATAGTCGTAACATGTCGTATTATATTTTATTCTAATTACGTAAGAAATAGCAGATAAAGCTGTAGTTAAACGCTTGCTTAACAATAAAATATTTGAACCTTCAAACGTCATTGATACAGCTATCGAATCGATGATGATAGTATTTTTGTTACAAAATCGTCGATCCGCTTAGTAGTGGGCGTTAGCCGGTGTTGCTAGCATTAAAAACTACGAACAGTACTATATAACTCGTATTGGTTTTTAAGAGTTCTTTTTTTGAATGCAGCATTAAAAGTCCGATTTATTTTTAGATTTATCATCCATTTTCAAACTCTATAGGTATATAAACGGCAATTTTTTTTTCTACCATTATAAAATTGATTAAATATAAGAAAATTTTAGTATAAAAGTTGTACAATGTATATTTAAAACACAAGTCATTTGAGGGAAATGTCAAGGTAACCGATAAAATGATTAACATTCGCTTTTACAAGCTACGGGTTCGTTATACGATTAGGCTTTTTATTATCGTGTTGTAAAATAACATATAGGCATTGTATATATTAAATACCCCTTAATTATGTTTACAAAAACGACATCAAAATGCCAATAACCCTTTGCACTCGGTCAGAAAGTAAATTATTAACCCTATCTGAATTATGTTAATTATTACTATAACATTGTTATGCCTTTATTCATTCTTAACTAGCTTTTGCCCGCGACTTCGTCCCGCGCATGTATTATTATACATATAAACCTTCCTCTCGAATCACTCTATCCATTAAAAGAAACCGCATCAAAATCCGT
>DWDX01000265.1:0-30994 GCA_018245675.1 Agara michaeli
TAACATATGTACCTATTATGTTGTGTATAATGAAGAGTGGAAATGTAATTTTAAAATTTATTTATGTACGTTATGGACAATACTTAGGAGTCGTGCAAAAGTCAGCTTACAATGAATTTGTCAATGATACCAAATTAACCGATCAAGGGTCTATCTCAACCCGTTTGCAAAATGTTAACAAAAAGTATAATTAACGTTTAACGGTAAAATTTCCGTTGTTTACAAACATATCATTTTGCTGCCCCGGTGGCGCTTAGGGCTACATTTTGCTTAGAAATTTAAGAGATATAATTAAGAATTTTGCTGCGCGCAATAATTTAGGGATCTCCTAATGAATGATATCAAGTTCCGAGTAATTAGAGCCACGGGCTAATCGGCATTTTGTTATTATAAACATACTTATAAAAAAGAGTTAATTTATTTATAAAATGAGTGTTACTTATATAAGTAGGCTTCATGTAGTAGCTACATTGATTGTTTACGTCAATAGCAACTGAATTTTTTACTAATATTGGCTGTTAAAATGTCGCGTGTTTTGGTGTTTCTTCTAAACGTTCTATAAATCAACTTAATTAATTAGTTTCAGCCAAAACATGTATTAAAACATCCAAAATTAATTGCGTATGAAAGGTTATAACTACAAGTATAACTTAGTGGACAGAAGACCTTGGCGAGCGGTGTTCGTTTCGTTGACCGGCGGTGTACTGACGAGGCCCTACAATCGAGCGTGATACAAATATACACATAATTTTAATGCCGGGGGTGAAGCATTAAAAGTCAGGGATCAAATGCCTTTAATACCGTACTCGGAATGCGTAGAGTCGCTTCTTTTATATTTATGGTAAAAGTTTTTGTATTGACTAATTGCAGGTAGAATGAATTTATAGATATTCGTAAACATTGGAACCATTTCAGTTTATGTTTATAAATGTGAATGTATGGAGGTGCTTGTTAAGTGAATCACATAGAAAATATTAACTCCTCTAGGCGATATGCCGATATTTAGATGAGCATTTTCATTAAAATAATATAAAAATAATTCACACATACTATATTTCGTTTTACTCAGTTACTACAGTTGGTTTTATACCACGTGTTAAGTTACTGCAATACTTTTTTTTAGAGCTCCAAGAGTTTGAAATTTGTGTATATTGGAGATTGAAATCTGTTAAATTTTATTCCTATAATAATATAACCGATGCTCCAGTGCTTTCCACTAGAAAAGCTAAAGGCATTTACACAAGCGTGGCGCACGCAACGCGCCGGCTTACCTGTCCGCCCATACTCGACTTACTTTAATCTCCACTCATATTTGCTAACACTTGTTTACCTTACATAGCAACAGTGTAGTCTAAGCTTAACGACTGTTGACGTATTATTTATAATTGACTTGTGTCTTGTACTTGAAAAGATTTGAGTATCTACTTACCTTAATTACCAATTTATCTAATAGCGATAATAAATATTTTACTTACGTTATGGACAATGATAAATATAACCGTATATAATAATGAACAATAAAATCAAAAGGTGAACATGTAACCTTGGTTATTTCCAAAAGTTACCAATGAATCAATGAAGAATATACCTCACTTGTAAAATAACACCATATTGTGAAATACTCAGCAAGATAGCCGTGAACAATAAATTTGAAATATCACGCTCATAGCCACACATAGATCATTTATATCGGTTAGAAATCACACCTAAAAGCGCAACGATGCATCGCTCGTCCTTTTTGGGCGACCCTGACTCGTTCGAATCGTCTTCGTACATTCAATCGGAGAATGCTGAACACAAACGAGTAGGTATTGAGCTGCGTAGCTATTATCTATCATCAAATATTCAGTCTAAATCCGCTCACATATTACGCATTCGTCAATAGGGTTTGAGCCGTCACCCTTTTAATTTACGAGTCGGACGAGGGGTCATTAAACAATAAAGTGTTGATTAAAAGCCCCTATGCGCGGGCGGCGGGTGGCGCGTCGTTGCGAATAACTGCGCTTCCTGCATTACACCTATTATTTTATCACCGATGATTGGCACTCGTCCTCAGCTCGAGTGCTGCCGCGTCCTACTTATAGTGACAATCGAGACCAATCTTAGAAGTGTTTCGGCGGTTAGTCACTAAAACGTGTAACCCACATGACGGGGTCTTCAAAAAATTTCTTACATGTACGATGTACTTATAAGCATCTAGTGTTGTGATATTTTTTAATAACTTCAACTGATTCGCATACCAGTTTTTTATTACTTGCATGCGGTTTTTTATTTCGATTAAGCAAATAGGCATAGTCGCATATACAACAATGCACTCGTGATGATGTGTACAATACATTGTATACATTCGATATTTTGTTATAATATAAACGTCCCAACTCACATTGAAATCCATAATTCATCCGCCTTATCAATTCCGTTTGAACTACGTCGAATCAGTATAAAGCAGATAATAATTGATACTTAGGTACTTATAAAGAAGATTTGATTGGTATTTCTAATTCTTAAATCGCGTTAAACATGGATGTATATCCGAGCATGGTAGGGTGTAAATCTTACTAGATTATTATTTTATTAGCTAGAGCCACGCTTTTATCAATATAAGAGATGTGTAACTGTGTATTATCGATAGCTGAATGGAATATTTTCCCCGTCGGTCCGTGGGTAGGAGATAATTAGCCAAGATAATATGGGGCGGTGTGGGCTGGCGTTTCATTACTGCGGGGATTTCAGTTTCATTCTTACTATCAAGTATTATCCCTCACACTATTGTTCGCTCCGAGGCCGTATCGGGACTCGAATGTGGCATGTTTCATTTTATGCAGCACCGTGACCGTGTTATTCCTTATTATGTGTAATGCATTCCGAATACTGAGATCATCTGGAAAAACCATTTATGGAAATTGTATACCAATCGTTAAAAAGAGAACCGTCCTGTTAACAGATTTTAAATCATTGCCGTCACCGCTCGCCATTGTAACGTCAAGTTAGTTCAAAAGCGGTCGTTCCAGTCGAACAAAATGATCTTCGTCGGATCGAATCGCGAGTTCCACACCTCGGGATCAATAGATCTCATTCAAATAATAATAAGGAGTTATAGATCAGCGGTGCGGGGCTGTCAGGAGTGGATGTGGCGAGAGGGGTTGACGTTGCTGACGGGACCTGCGCCCGTTTCTGCACACCGTTCCTGCCCGCATTTGACTATGGAAATGGATATTTATTTCACGTCTCGACCGCCTGCCGCAGTCGCGGTGATCGCCGAAGATGATAAGGCTTCGATTTATATATTTCACTCGATGATCGGTAGCTGCTACTCCGGTCGCCATGCAACTGCCATGGACGGCCGCGTTTGTTTATACAGGACGCTGCATAATTGCGACCTAGCTCTGTTAGAACTTGATAGTTATTTATTTTAACACCATATTTGTGAGTCACCTTAAAAAGAGTAATATTTTAAGCTCTATCAGTAAAGGAATATGTTTTCACATTTTTACGAATATCATTTCGCCAAAAGCAGTTTTATCATCCGTAGAGTGAAGTCAACAAGTTGTTTCAAAGGGAAGAAGTAAAAGAAATAAGATTTATTCCTTAAATTTAAAGAGTGCACAATGCATTTTAAGAAATCAAGTTTATCAGCTATTTATCAATACAGTTAAGGATATGTAAAATGAAAACTACTTTAGGTTGTACTATTTTAAAATAATATCAACACGTAAAATGCATATATTTGTATGTGATACATTTAATCGATTCATATAATTATATCCATACATTAAATTATACATACATAGGTATATGCATTTAATTTTCTATAAACTTAAACTTAAAAGCACTCAACAACAACCTTTAACAGTGATTGGAAAAATGTATACAAACAACAACACTAATTTATTTCCTACTAGTTTTTGCCCGCGACTTCGTCCCGCGCATATATTATTATACAAATGTTATTATACATATAAACCATCCTCTTCAATCTATTAAAAAAACCGCATCAAAATCCGTTGCGTAGTTTTAAAGTTTTAAGCATACATAGGGACATAGGGACAGAGAAAGCGATTTTGTTTTATACTATGTAGTGATGATAACGATCTCCACTTATTACCGTATTCACATACATCGATGATAACGATCTCCACTTATTACCGTATTCACATACATCCTGTATTAGGAAATGGATTGTGATACGTCGTATGCAAAATTAAGAGTAATTCATAAATCGATACATCGTTGTACTTGAAGTATAGTTGGGAGAAGCAGAAATACAAGTTCGATCTCATATATTACAGTTTTAGGTATTATTAATAAGAAATAATGTTACTAATGGAAATAAAAAAAATGGCTCATATCTATTCATAAAGCGCGATATAGATTATTAAGAACAGTGAAAGGTGAGCAATAAACATTGAAGTTGCAATAGTCAGTATTTAGGTCGCATAGGATTTCGTATGCAGATCGGCTACAGCCTTTTACTGTTTATATTTTATGTGCCTTTGCCATAATACGGAATACATACTGTCGTTAGCTATTTGTTACTTAGTTCGCTTTGTGTTTTATATAAGTATCTTATACTGGAATATTTCTCAGAACAGTTTATTTAGTAACCATTTCCAGTTGCTCAATGCGCATACGTGATGTCTTATACGTGACGGCATATCAGAATATGCAGTCATATGTGGAGAGTTATACCTATTATTATCTACATTCGTATTTCCACGTGGCCGAGGTGTTAAGACACATCTTATTATCTTGCATACCTCCCCATACCACCATATTTATTTAGGTATATTTTTCGCCTTTTCTGTATTTGGTACTGAGCTGCGCATACTTTGTTGCTGTTGAATCTTACATAAACAGATGTGACTCTGCTAGAACTTGCTTTGTTAAATCTATATGTAAGCGCTAATTAAAATACATAGCCTGACAAATTCTTTAAAACTTTGTGTATCCTTCATTTGTTTTACAGTGATTATATTAGTTTTACTTTATCAGTGAAGCTGCGGGTGCAAAACGGTGGCTACAAACGAGTATATATGAGTAAAAAAGGAAGAGTTTCCCTCATTAGGCGAGTATGATCGCTAAATGCAAAATTACGGCTCCGGCTATCTTATTTACTTATCTGTTCTGTTTCTACTTCTCGGGCTAGATTTATTTTTATTTGCGAATTTAATGCGGGCGCGTTAACAGATTTAAAATTTATAACGCGGCCGTGTCACGTCCCGGGTTAATTAGGAGCGGCGCGGGAGCTTCGCGTGGTATGCGCCCGCGCCGCGCCGGCTTTGTCATTTGTACCCTGCATTTAAACATACGCACACAGAATCGCATTTTTATACTAGCCAATCGGTAAGTAAGTATTCTGTCTGCCTTCAGTAGAATTACAGTAAACAGTCATAAACTAGTTCTGTGTCCGTTCGTATAATGTTCTTAATAGTAAGTGACGTTTCTAGGACTACTACACAACCAGTAGTGCCTCTACTTATTGGTTTTATAAAACTAATGTAGATATACCTAAAATTAAGTAACATTAATCGTCTAGTCTATTTTATAGGAAAATATATTTGTATGACATGTTTACTATTGAACAACTATACCTACAGCGTAGATTTAGTGGCGTGCCTTCATTTACGTATAAAATACAACAACTAGATACAATGTAAAACGTATATGACAACATATTTTATGTGCATATATAATATGTATATATGCAGTTTATAATACAATTACTATAATGATCTAAAAGTATTTAATCTAATTTATTTGGTTACAAATAGCGCCGGAGTTCATGCCTTTTACGTATTTGCAAAAGCCACCCTTTAAACTAGTAAGGCTGTATAATATGCATTGTTATGCTTGAAATAGATCTGCAGCGAGTGTGTTCGGAGCGGCAGAATGCGCTTTTTATTGAATTTATAATTGTATGCAAATAAAATATCAATATGCGCAACTTGACTGCTCTTGGTTGTCAACACTCTCCTTTTAAAGCTCTATGTTACCGTATACGGCAATACAATACTATTTTCGTCTGAAACGGCTTTGTTTGTATTCATATTTGTAACGCTCGCAGCCAGTTGTTTGTTATATGACTACATTGATGTGTACGGCTCACTAGGCGACATACGCTTGTATGTTTGTACGTCCATCTGGTCATAGGAATTATAATATGATTTATATTTTATTTTTAGCGGCGGCATCAATTTCTATTACTATCGCGGTGGTATCATCCCTCTCAGCATTTGTGCCAATAAGAAGGGTAACGGAATTACATAGTTGTAATTGTGTTTGTAGGTTATTGCGGGAAGCCAGCGCTCAGAGCTAACAGCCACTTAAGGAATAGACTTCGATACAACATATTATCTAAGCTTAATGGATATTTTTACTACGTGGTTTTCTTATTTGACTAACGTATAATTGAAAATAAATTCATGTTATTAGTTCAGTATACTTACTACAGCGTGAATGAGGCTACTTTGCAGATATATTTATGTCATATATGTAGAAGTAGGCGCACAGGTGGTGAATGGTGGTTCTGATATTAACGAAAGCAGTCGTTTTGAACACGACAATATTAATGGATGCGATTCGAAACACGATAACAATGTAGTACAATAACCACGCAAATTACTGTCAACGTTCATGTTACCTTAAAAATAGCGACAACTCTTCAAGCTAGCTGACGTGCCCGTATTGTAAATTCACTGACGCAAGATACCAGTTAATTGCCTTGTTGTCAACTGTATGGATTTATAATATTCACTTCTACGATAAAAAATATTTCTGAATAATAGACACGAACATATTAAGTACTAAGAATTGTGTTTTCTATGAACGGTACACTATAATTTGTATGTGAAGTTGTCATTTACAGGTGCCCTGTCATTTCAAAGCATCTCTTATCTTTAAACCATATTTAGTATAATTGGGTGTGTGGGGGAGCATTAAAATGCTGTTGTTGTAATTTATACAAGACACATTACGAGTAAGAATACCGTTTAGTATCTTTTAAGAGGAACGATAATAGCGGGAATGACACTTATTAGTTAATTATAAGCTAATTGCAATAGCGATATCATATTTGACCGTAAATTTTCTAGCACTAATTAAAACCTTGTCCAGCTCGGAATTAGGAGCCTATCTGTTTTTATTATATCCATAGAGTATCATGGTTTACGCGTATAGTTTAGTTAGGTTGGTACATGTAAAATCTTTAGAATCTGTGCGGGCGTATTGGAAGCACAATGCGGTAGAGATACTAGACGACCCCTGCGCGAGCGCCAGAACAGCGCATATTTACATCTCACTTGCGGCTAACTAGCTACGCCACGCCTCGGCCGAATGTATTGTACGGAAATGTTGTCGGGCGCACGAAACAATCCTACCGTTTACCGTAATATCTGCATACAAATGTTTGGGAAATTCGTTTTGGTATGTGCCCGTGTGTGAACGCGTTTTATTTGACTCCGCTTCGAGTCGAACACAAGATCTTCCTCCTATACCATATAAGGAAATATTATTATGTACACATAAATTTAAAGTTTGTTGTTTAGTTATTCACTCTTTTCAGTAACAATCGGTTTCAATACCAATCGACTGTTAGTAAAGAATGAGGAAAAATATTGGCAGTTTCTATAGGCATGGGTATTTGGTCAGCGAGTTTCAATTTGTATTCCGATCTGCAGTCATTAGTGTAGTCTACGCATGTTTTGGGTGACGTTATTGGTGCGTGCGTATAATAATACATTTTCATTTTTAGTTCATAGTAAGTTGCTCCGGGTAATAAAGTAGAGATAGAGTTTTGGTGACAGCATTTCCGTCGTAATTTAAAATTGACAGTTTAATTGAACAATGTCCAAAAGCCAATCAAACCCTGTACGAACAGTTCGCTTGTTTGCTTATTGTATTCAAAGGAAATAAGCCTACACACCATTGTTTCAACTTTGTCCTCTATAACTTTCAGAAGAATATTTCGGTATACATTAGTTATTTAGTTTAAAATTTACTAATAAATCATTATAATTATTTACGTATGTGTATAACATTGAATAATTTGTTCAAATCGACAAACCGATGTGAAAATTGTAGGGACAAGCATGTCAATGTCTCTCCTGACAAAAGCAGGCAGACGGCAAAATTTGTCATTGAAGAGCACGTAATGTAAATTCTATTATTACAGCCTTTTATTTTTCAATTACGATCCCCAGTCCCCCTGGGGTTAACTTTGAAAGACCCCACGATATTTTATTTTTTACGTCTCGATATTCGTATTTCTATTTGGCAAAAACATTTCTTGAAATTTGTTTGATGATTAGCAAAGATAATGGGTATAATCTGCCGTAAATACTTGACGAAAATAAATCTATTGCTCGTATTTAGGCTAGAAATCGAAAAATATTATGTCGAACGGTAACTATTTTCAAGTAGTTTACAATGAAACGTTACGAGAATATACAAGAAGCAGCTAATTCTGCTGAAATTTGAAAATGATACCATAACAATAAATACCTAATTGTATGAACTACAATTTGAAATATTTCGTGTCACCTCACTAAGATAAAACCTAATAAATCGATTCCAACATGACGTCAGCCTCAATCACCTTCGTGAATAACGCTATAAGGGGCGAAGAAAATTGGTTTCGTGTATAAATCACTGATATAATATAGAGCGATAGTTTAACCGTATCAGGAGGCATGTTTTGAATTTGTTCACGAGCACTCCATTAAGTCAACACTATGAAGTCACGCGATGCGGTGATGACAAACGATCGCGGAGGTACACCGCAGTTACCCGCCCTCGCTTCCAGAGCTCCTCGACCAAATTAAATCATTTCTATTTCGTCTGCGATTCAGCACGCAATGTTACGTTGTCTTATTAGGGCTACATTGGAGAAAGGAGCTATTTGATACTTTGGCGGCGTGCTAAGTAGAAATGGTTCTAATTTTTGAACTGTTGACCGTCTCAATATTCGTTATTCAGTTCAAGTAAGCAGTATTTTGCTTTTTATTATTCGTATCTAGAGTCAAATACGTATAGGCACTTAAGAAAAACAGTTGGTATAGTATATGACTTATGAATTAAATGTAATATGTAGTAATCTATCTATAGTTTTAAACTTGTGTAGGTATGTATGAAATTATATATAGCATTAATAGTACTTTCGTAAATAGCATTAATGGTATTTAATTAAAAAGTAAATGGAATCTTTAGTTTTAATTATAAATTGAAATATGCTAAGAAGCACCCTGATTCCCACAAAGTAGTCAGCGAAGACTAAGGAACATATCGAGCCTATTCCGTCATCATTCTACTTAAACTAACTCATCGAAGTGCCATGTCGTGCTTGTTCGCAATAAAACTTGTATTCGATATTTATATTCCGCACAATAACTTGTTGGCAAGCCAGTACCTGAATACATTTCGGAAACTATAACGCTATTACAATATTTATTAAGAATCGTTGGTCTGTTCTAATATCTTTACAAGCAGTTTCTATTTCTTTTTTCTGTTATTTACTGCTTATAAACGAACAGTACCTAGATGTAAAAGTATAAATTGATTTTATATTTACAAACACTAATTAAACCATTTAGAGGGATGTTTTTTTGACAAAACGTTTTGTCAAGCGTTTTTATTCATCTTAATTTTTTAATGATTATTAAATGTTATTATGTGTAAAAAGCTAAAAAGGTACTATAAAAAAATTATATGTTAAAAATTATATATGTTATGTACTTTTATATCTATTTATGGGCAACTTTTGTGATAACAGTTTAAGTGGAAATATAAATAAAATACTGAAAATATACAATGTACAAAGACGGTCTTGTCGTTAAACATGGATCTCTGCCAAACAGCCTATGGCTGGAAATTTAGAGAAGGAGTATAAACAGAAATAGGTAGATTGCCCTACTGAGGGGTCAACTACATTGTTAATATACTCGTATAACATGAATACGTATTATATTTTGTACACGGAGAATAAATCGTACAGAGAAACGTAGTGAAATAGAAGAAGGGAAATTCTGTATGAGGTTCACGGTAGTATCTACTCTTAAGGTATCTTAAAGATCTGCAATATTTCAAAAGATAAGCGAATAGAAATATCAAAAGTTTCTGAAAAAAGTAGTTCAACTGAAAGCTTTCCATCTTGTAAGGAGCCATTGAAAACTAACAAAACATTTTATTGATATTAAATAAATTAATGACCTGGCGTGATGTTATGTATGTATGTAGAAACATTTATACAGTATTTTAATTACATTGTCCTCCAAGGTCTTTAATAAAAATATAAATGTCGTCAAACATTTGATGATTAATGACAAGATTTCAACATTTTTTCAGTTCATGCGTTCAGTAGAATAAAGAAGCAAATGACAGAAAGCCACGGACATCGATGCGACGAGTTTATTGCCGCGCACTCGAAGATTCTAAGAGTGATGCGGAGAAATAGATCAAGAGATCCATCGCGTATCTGATATAAATCTAAACACAACGAGAACATAAAATTTAATTCGAAACGGCCACTTGTTAACGTATGTTATCCGTGTGTCGCACAATTTCACAACGAGCGGCCGCGCCACATCACGTACTCTGAAATCCTCGGCGAGAACATA
Organism: Agara michaeli; assembly: GCA_018245675.1. Lineage (NCBI taxonomy): Eukaryota > Metazoa > Arthropoda > Insecta > Lepidoptera > Hesperiidae > Agara > Agara michaeli. The sequence goes on from DWDX01000265.1 coordinate 10,611, forward strand.
AACTATTTACCAACTATTCAATATTCAATACGCGATTGCAAAATACGCCAAATTATTGCATTAGTAGCGAACAGGGATTCCCGATATTGTGGTTCAGTGATCGGCGGCCGGCATACCGCGATATGCGGCATAAATAATTTAATAATTCGCAATACGGAATTTACCATACTGAGTGTCGTACCGTTCGTCTGCTTCGTATTCAATATGAGTATTTGTTTCTCATACTACTGTCGCATTGGGCAACATTCAAACATAGAATTTTCTCCAAGTGAAATGGTGGCTTCCGGCGGCCGCGTAAGGTTTATTTTAATAATGTGACACTGACTTGGCTGGGATCTTTTCAAATTGCATATGTTGATATGTAGGTGAATAAAGCACGTCTGTACATTTCAATATCGGGAACATCCGTGTTATACGCGTGACCTTGCAAATCACAGCCTGCTTTCCAAACGACTTCACAGAAACGGCGGCCGGCGTCTGTATTGCACGACCGTTACCATGTATGAAGAATATTTTATTAGTTGTTACTTGTTGATTTATTTAAGTAATGACAATACTATGCCTATGCCGTCACGTCGCCATTTTTATTTGATGCCATTGTAATTGTGGGAATTGGTTCACGGTGACCGTTTATACACGGACTGCTTAATATTCAACATTCGGCAGCATCTCTGTACTGTGTTCATTTCAATTAATTAGGGATACCGAAACTTATTAACGTATGTTAGGCAAAGTCACGATGTCTTAAACTAATGTACATATATAGTAAAAATGTATTAAAAAAAGTTGCATTCCATACTAAAGAAAATATTGCTTCGAATTTGTTTCCGAAGGTATACCTACATTCTCTGTGGCACACGTGTTTAGATACTGTTTGTTTAAAGAAAGAATCCCACCATATCTTATTTTCAGTTAGTTTTAAAAGCGCAAGGAAATTTTCAAAATTGCTGGATTTTTCACATTTTACTTTACAGATCGGTGAATATACGTAATACCTGAACGAATTATATAAATTATGTTCCTGAGGAATCAGCCTTCTCATTGGTAAACATTATTATCGAATACCTTTACATCGCTCCTGCTACGTGCGCATAAATGAAAATACAAACGGTCTCGACAGGTCGACTTTGTGTTATGCTGTGTAGTGATTGTGACTAAGATTATCAAGTTAATGGCATACCCAGTAGAAACACTTTAAATTAGTTTACGTTAAAAGCTTGACCATAACTTCATATCGAAATTTTTAAAATGAAACGATACCAGCTCTCCCAAACTCATAACTTTACTGCAGTGAAAAATTGGAGCACCGAAAATGTTAATATGGGATAGCAGATGAGGCAGAGCCCGACAAATTGACCAGATGCTTATACACGGCTGAAAGCGGCCGATCCCGGCGACACGCCACCGACCGACTCGCTCATGTATCGATAGCGTAGCCTTTAATAAATTATCCTCTTAATAGATTTTTTTAAAGTGTCGCTTTTTGACCGCTACTCACCGCGACAAAGCACTATAGATAATGAGGCAGTTATACGCAGAAAAAAATATATTATGGCTAGCGAGATGATTTCTACTCATTTCGTTCTTCCATCCACTGTCATCCTTAAGTGCACCCATATTTATAAGCCAGCGGTAGGACGCCCCGCTTCGTGCTCACCCTTTTAACCCCGAGGCGGAGAACGAATAAAATAATCAGCAGAGCCTGGAGTCCTGAGCAATTATGTGGAAATATCCTGACAAATACACGTTATTGGTGAGGAGTGCGACACGGTAGCGGCGTACGTGGCGGCGCAGAGCGGCGTGCTGTCGCGGTGTCGCCTAATGAGGCCGCTTGCTTCTTTTATTTATGTGACAAATGTAAATTGTTGGCTCTCGTATGGAGTGAATCTTTCACGAATATTTAGTGCGAGAACGCCCAGTTACACGGCAAGTGAATTATATTAATTTATATTTCTAACCTTTAAAATGTTACAGTACCTAAATTGTTAAAACATAAATAACTTTCCTACATATTCGTTGAATAACGTTTCGTCTTGTGAATTTTAGAATATTACGTAACTCGTCGTATTCATTTTTATTCAGCTCCTAGTAATTGACGACCTGATGGGAATGTAGGTATTAATTAGCGGTCTGGATAATGTGCATAAGGTTTACAAGTTTAGAATGTGTACGCTAAAATTTATGCTTCAAAGATTTGTTTGCCACAAATAAGGTTGTCAGCGTGTCTTATCTAGAGGATCGTTAATTAATTAGAGAAATTGAGCGACCGCGCCAGCGCACGGGGACCTATAACTCGCAACCCGCGTCGTATCATACCTTCGTTTACTTTTATTTATTTTTACCACTCACGTAAGCAAAATTGAATTCAAATAGGTTTGTTAGGATATGTTTAAACAAAAGGGTACCAATCAGCTTTTAAATACTAATGGCGCTTTATAGCATCATATTTAAGTTCATTTAATGTGGTTTGAGTTCATAAAAAAAAGAGTTTATAAGTTATCTTACGTATTTGGTACTTAACTCCTTTATCCTGATAAAACTTAAGTTACCTATACAAAGATTAGAGTATAATCGACATTCAAAATGCGTAAAGCGTTGTAAAAGGTTCAATTATTTATTTTCATGTGTAAACATTGAATAGCATTGAATAAATGGCTGCATGTTGTTGAATGTCCTCTACATTTAAACAACTCCCATAGTGACTTTCCGTAACGCAGCGTTGACAGCGTGACAATGTTCACGTGTCCTTATCACAATATCAAATGCAATGAAAACAGTAATTGAGCCATTTAGATAAATAACATTCTTGTGCTGTTGCATGGTCATCAAACGGCAATCACAGCAAAATGCCATTGTTACAAGTAAATAGTACTATGCTAACATTGGTTAAATACAGCTTTGTTGAGAAAAACTCCAACATTTGTAACTGCGATGTTGTCTACTACTAATTATTTTCTTGCAGGTGAAATATAAATTTGTGAGATATTATTGTTTTCTTTGAAAGAAAAAGATGTAACTTACATCTTTATATATATATATATATATATACATATACATATTTTTTTTGATTTTTTCTTATGCGTTATTTATTTTCCTTGTCTCGATGTTTACATCTGCTAGGCGTGCCTATCTATTTTCAACAAATTAGATATTACGTACAATTTTAAGATAAAATATCATTTGCTATAATTATAAATTAAACCATCATGAGGAAATCTACACACGTAAGCAAACTCTATCAAGTTCTGCAAGGCATATAAAGCGAGCTAACCTAAATTTGGCCAAAGTGGCAGACTACGGCGTTAACCCCTCTCATTCTGAGAACTATGAACTATGAACAATGAGAGGGTTAAGTTTGATTTGTTGATTTAAACGTAAAAAGGAATGATGTACATCTCTATACATTATATGCATAAAAATGAGACTGAGTCACTTATAGTACGATGACTAGGAGATTGAGAATTTCCTCAACTATTATAATATTAGTATTCCAAGCTCTTTTGACAATACTGTCATTACTCATGTAGGTTATAAATCTGCTTATTTTACTGTGGGTGACGTGTTAACAAAAAAAATTGTTCAATGATACAATCAAGTCTATATAGGACGTCTCAGGAAGGTTTTATAATATACGAGAAGAAGTAACCGAAGGACATAAGCTTATTCACAAAAAGAACAAAATGTTTCTTTAATAAATAAAATTTCTGTAAACATTTGATTAACTCCTACTGCTTTGCGATGCAAAAAGATGCGAGACGTGATGCTTATTTTTCTCATCTCGTAGTTCATTACCACCTTGAAATATCTTCTCCACTCAAAAAAGATAGTCGATAAACTCTTAAGGGCACTGCGACTTTCCACGTGATGCTTATAAGAATAAAAACAACGAGTCAGTCAAACGTCGCCGACTCTTCATACTAAACAGTGATAGATTTGTCAACGACATAAACAAAGATGTATCGGCGAGGAGCACGTCGCAGAGACGACAAAACGGCCCAATAAAATGGCGGAGCATAGACAAAACGCTACAATAACATCAGAACGGGAACGAATCGCCGGTTTACGACATGAGCGCAACGACCGACTGCTCTACAAATGAATAAGCCATCTGTTCTAATAGCCACAATTAAACATGCTCCTCGCTCTCTGCATCCTGCTTGCGAATGTTCGAGAATCGATTGAATTGGGTATCTGATTGTGATTAGAAATAAAGATACGTAAACAATAGTTTACGAGGTCACGGCGATTTAACAGTGCCATCAAATTTACGGATTACAACAATCACCTAAGTAAATAAATATTTCATTTTATTATCGAGAAACCTGCTGGATATTTTTATCAGACCACTTCTATTCCGTTTTCTGATGTCCCTCAGAACATATCAAAGTATGCTATGCGTATATACGAGTACGATCACCATGAACGCTGCGATTTATACCGTATGTTAGTTCCGAATGACCAAAATGGTCCGTGTCCATATTTTCATAACAGGTCTCATCATACACAACATCTAAGATAATGTTCGATAAAGATTTTTTGTCAAATATCAAGTTGCTGTGTATAGAAGACCTCTGACAGGTCTTGTTTACTTTTTTGCGGGCACCGCAGAAGCGATCGAGTAAACCATTCATATATGGTGAACTGTCATAATTAAAGATAATAATGAGGCTCGTTCGATACTTTTTCCGATACCGAGAATCGTCATAACTTAATGTCAAATTGTCTGAAATGATTACTACCTCCATACAAAGTTGAATGCGCAAAAACAAAATTGTATGGATATGCTTGTATCGCCTAACGCGTAAAATTTGTTTATTAGGGTCATTGAGACAATTTCAGAGTTAGAATTGAAGAAACTACATTGCATGAACATATCCATTAAAGACTTATAATATTTATTAAATTATATTGTAATTTACATTTGCAATGAACATAGATAAAAATTGTTACGGTTTCGCTATGTAAACTCAGTCCATTGGTGGTTTTGGAAGGCATTGTAATTAAATGTATTTGCAATCCGAGCTTAAAGGTAGTTTATGATTGAAAGATATCGTGATTTTCTTTATAAAGAAAAACTCTCGCGGCCGAATAATACGACTAAATCTTTGTAAATACAGTACGACTGACCGCAGCAATTCTAACAACCGTCAGTGCAAGAGTTTTGCGTTGTCATGTTTACGGTTAAAGGTCTGATGTTCCATTGATCATCAGGTATATCTACGTGACTATTAATAGCCCGGGATGAGATTACCTTATATTGTAAGTTACTTAATTATGAGCTATAGTGATCGTAAAAGACGATATATTATCACTAGCGTGTTACTAATTTATTACTAGTTTATTGCTACGCGTCCCTAATGACTAAACATGTTTGTTATTATTATTAAAATAAACTTAATCGCATTTTTTCGTAACTTATTATGACATATCACGTGCAGAGTAATTCTTTAGCTACGTTATCGTATTCCATTTAGAACATCGTTATATAATTGCTGTAATTATACCATTTTAAACTCCACTTAAGCGCATGGTTATTATAATTCATTAGTGAAGTAAGTTAACTGGACCGACGTTATTGCCGACAGCTTGTCCACTTCTCATTTACACCCTTGGACATGGACAAAGAATGTACACTTTTTGTTCATCGATAGTTGGAAAATAAATGTCAATTATACATTTCGGGTAACGACTGTTAGCTTTCGATATTTAATACGCATTCCCGTGATAAATTCTAACAGACCTTTATAGATCGAGGCACAACAGTGCGACTATTCTTTTCTCTGGAATTTATATAATTTACCAGCAAACACTCATTGGATGTAGGTACTTCCGTTAGCAACGCGGCAGTAGGACTTAAACTTTCTATTTGAGAATAAATCTTCAAAAATAGATACGGCAAACAGTCATATAAATAGTTTGATGTTAACAATACCTATAGATCTTTGCTAAAGAGACGATAAAACCTGTTATACGCAAGCAAATCAACAACTATATTATCAGTCTATAGACACTAGAGTATAGATTTATTAACAACGTAATTTTCGTTCCCACTGCAAGTTTTTCAAAATAATAACAATTGTGAAGCCCACTCGAACGAGGAGATGATGTTACAGAGGCCTGCCTCCGCTTGACCTGTAATTGCCCGGTATTTTATTGCACTATCTCAGAAGTTTTATGTCATTCAATCCACGACTCTTAATTGAATAAGCGACAAGAAATTTACAACCGTCATACGTTTAACTCGTTCTAGTTAACAATCTTTGAAGTTTCCTACGTTTTGTTCTTGCGTAAAACACTGGCTCCAACTTTATTGACTAGTATTTTAAAAATTAAAATCATTTGGCGTTAATATTATACGTAATACTCATACAATGCGGTATATTTACCCGAATACTTGTAGCTGTAATAATGTAATATGTAGTAATAGAAAAATAGTCTAATATTAAAATAGTGTAGGTAAATCGCCTTAATATTCATCAAATTCTCATATTATGGTAATCCTGTATTACATTTTATTACTGTTAGCGGTTAAGATACCATATTATTACACGGATTTTATATTATTCAACACTTGTGACCTCAATTATCATTGTAAGATATTAGATAACTATTAAATAGCCGATTTGAGAAAATCTTTATAAGGTTTTGAAATGTTTGAGTAGGTTATAGCTATATTTAACATAACCACTAAGATACCTGCCGACGAATCGGTTGGCGAGTAGCTGTCACACATGATGAGAAAATATAACCTGTATCTCGAACATAAATAATGTTCTAATAAGATCATAAATATTAATTTGAATTATGCGACACAGTCATAGCCATGAAAGTAGCGTAAATGGTTGTAGATTGACACACACGAAACAACCCGATATGCTTGGCTTTATGCTCGGTCAAATATGGCGAGTCTCTTAATAAGTAGTACATAATAAAGTATACGTTGCCCCATTGGCTCTATTATCTCAAAATACAGATAACACATTAAGCATAAAGAATTTATTTCAAACCACGGTGCATCCTGATCCTAATAAAGGCTGAGAACGAGAGGGACAGTGCAGGTCGGTTCACCCAATTAAAGATGAATCTGCGCGCGGATCATGTGACAACAGACCCAGATGAAATATTACCCACCGGTGTTACACAGGCGAAGAGGTTTAGATACTCTACATTTTATCTTCGTATGATTCACAAGCAATAAAAAACTAAGGTTAGATAAATTTTACCAATTTATACATCTTAAATTAAATTATTATAGTATTTTGTAAAATGTTTTTGCTTCTAAATTGTATTCATTTTAAGTTATTTAAGAATGTATAAACTCAGTATAATATATTTTAGTACCTAGCAATATAATATCTAGGAAACGATCTTCACCTTCAGTTTTGTGTCATCAGCTCCATAGGAAATATTTTGTATGGCTTAACCCATTACCATGTATGTATATAATAAAACAGTTTGTACGGTTGAGGTGATTTTTATAATGTTTTTCGCAAGTTCAGAAAAAAAAATATTTTACACAAATATCAAGATTTATAAATCGACGTAAAAGTGATTATGTATAATAAGTTCCAAGATGGGTCCGACATATACATGTCTTCTATATATTTTTATATCATCTATAGCTCAGCATGAACTATTGTGTTTTTATTATAATGAGTATTAAGAGTTGCTCCCGCAGCCTAAAAAGGCTGAATATTTGATAAGTCGTCTCATATTTTACTCTCATCGTGGTCCAAAGCAGACGTATAAATCAAAGAATGTTTGCGAGGCAGGCGACCGCTCCGCACGTCCCTGTAATTGCCGCAAAAACACGCCTTGTGCGATTTTTGAAGACGTTGGCAAATTTCGGAATAATTCCGTTGAACTCCACCGCCACAGTGTCACATTGTTTGGCTCGTACCTAACGCATATAGATTAGTCTACTTTTTGTTCGTCACTGAGTGTAAAACGAAAATAGGTGAGCAAATCAATTTAGCATGTGTCTGTCACGATCATACAATGTTAGGTACTATTGTCGTCTAGACTGCAGTCAGCATTGTTTTATTTTGACATATAAAACACAAAAGAACAGTCTGCCGGCGGTGGCAGGCGCGCAGGTAGGTTATAGTTGTTTGGAACTGATTAGCTGAGCCTCAGATCTCTCAATGGCACGGACCTCGCTCTCGGGTGCGTCATAAATTTTCATTGATTGGATTAATCTGATTTGGATGTCAATTTTGCAAGCAAAGTGTAGGCTCTTTATAAGAAAATACAATCATGTTCCCTTTGAGACTTTTATATTCTGTTCTCGACGCATAATAACGAATATATTATATCGCTGAGGCGTATATCTGTCTACCTCTGAGTGCGATGCAAAATATACACTTTTCTCTTTTTCTTCCACAATACAATCGTTAAAGAAACAAAGAAGATTTATAGGTTCATCATTTTGTCTTATTAAAAATGATGGCTGTGCATTTCCTTCAACTTGAACATCGAGATTTAAATTTTGTTTTTGTGTCAGCTCAGCAATATGCGTTTGTTCTTTAAGATTCCGTTTCTGGATCTGACGACAGGTATGTATGGGAAAGTGTTGTCATTTTACAATATAAAGCATTTTTTGGTTTTTATTATTACCTTGCTGCGATTGATATTTGTTTCACATAGTGGCCTCGGTGAATATTGTAGCTGGACAGGTTTTAATTTTAATTTCAACGAACTGAAGATATTGAAGAGCTTAGTACTTTGTGTAAAAGAAAATAGGTAATAGATAGTACCTAAGGTATCCACCAATGTTGAGTGCGTTTAGTAAACGTACAATTGGCTGCTGAAAAAATGAAGGAAGCAGTTCGGTTGTCATAGACGGTTTCTCCGTTCTTTTAGTAACCTGGTGTTATACCTTCGACACCTATTACTTTGTAATTATTATTATTATTATATTATTACGTTAGATCCCAAACGGCGTAGACACAAATTTATCGCAAGAATTTTGGCACTATTTTAATGTTCCCCTTGTTGTCAGCACATAGTCTGTACCCGTAAATAACAGTACTTGTAATAATTGTATAGTGCACATATAGAAGTCAATTTCAAGAAATAGTAAAATTAGGAAGTACTTAATAATTTTATAGTGCACATATAGAAGTCTATTTCAAGAAAAAGTTAAATTAGGAATTACTTATGTCAGGTACAAACTAACATCGATTTGTGTGCAAGTTACAATTTATAAAGGCTTGCTTGGGGTCTGTAATGCATATGGCCTTATTCGTTTAAAAAACCAAGAATTAAAACAGGAAGCTGGGCTCGCCATACCGTTCACATCCCGTATTATGCGCACCCGGACACTGTGTGTTACCTGTCCGTCAGCCTGTCCAGTTATTCACATATGATGCTTACATACTTTTTTGTTGCGTTTACATATGGTCGAATGGCTTTCTTTTGCAAATATCTGACCACTGATAACTTAGGAGATGGAGCGAAGACGTTTTTGTACTAGATTTAATTATTCGAGGAAAATTTTATTTAACAAGAAAACACAGCTTCGTCTTGATGTTTATAGCATGAAATTACTAATAAACCTGTAGTCTCGTAAATACTAGCGCATACTATATAATGTCACAGTGACTACCAGTTAATATACTGAATTATGCAACGTCAAAGCGTAGTAGACTACTTCTATAATTCATTGTAAAATTTATAGGCGCAAGCTGCGTGGTCTCAGTCACAAACGAGCATATTTCCCACGTCAATTTTGATTGCGATATCATAGTAAACGATGACATTTGAGTACGTACTAATTTAGCTCCACAAGAGCGCCTGCGAGTCATCGGGCTATCTGCCATGAGATACAGGGTCGCGTTCGCATAAAGGTGAAATTCTCCTTATATTTCTTTGCAGGAAAGTCTATTTTTCAAGCGGTCGCCCCAAGGAGGTAATCACGCAATGCTGGTCTCTTAGCGCTGAGTAAACAAATCTTCGACATAGTATCTGTACGCCTTAACTCTCTATATTCAAAGGAACATTGTCAAGAGAAATGTACGATTATTGTAGCGCTTTCTTATGGATTGTGTTTCGAGAATATATAACTCGTGAATACGTTAAGGGAAGTTTCACTATCTGTGATCATGTGGTTTATCAATTTGAACGTGCCCATAGACATATTTGCATTCTTGTTACCTTTGTTCACGCTGTTTTATAAGATAATCTGCACTGCGATTCTACATTGGTGGTTTCCTTCGATAATAATAATGACGTGTTCGTTCAAACTTGTTTCGAACAATTTATTTCGTATTGTAAAATTTGAATAACAATTCAATTGATTGAAAATACATAAATGATTGACGGAATTCATTACATACTTAATAAGTAGTTTTACATACCGCTGTATAGGAGTGTTTTAAATATATAAGATATACATATACTTATATACTTGGTAGTTAAACTCATATAGGTACGATTTATATAGGCGCATAACGGTACCTCGTTACTGATGTCGGTAATAGTGTGAATATATTCAATAAGAATACTATATAAATGTATATTATAAAGTTTTACAATTGTTTATTACACGTTATACCAACGTTAACTTTTCAATTTTTGATCTATATTTGTGTATATTCCTTTAGGCTTTCATGGTCATAACGGGTGTTAACCTGACTGGTCTCTGCGTAAAATACTCATTAGGCACTTGAACCAAATATCAAAACTATAACATAGATTTCAGATGAAGCTTTAAACCATGCAGTAGCCTTTAATGTATAACCGTTCATGAGTCATAAATATCTGTGAATTAATAATTCGGTTGTCTTAAGGAGTTGCCTCGAAAATAAACAATTCGCTATTCCCACAGCCTTCGACCTAATCCGCTTGCCTTCAGACGGTCATAAATTTCTCCAATCATATACTCGGTCATCTTTCTTTGTTATCATATTAAAGGGACGACATTCCTTGGTCGTAATTATGCAAAAAGCTGGACCGTGGTCGCGGCGGCCGCCCTTTGACAACCGCATCATTATAGTTGACATAAACTAAGATTTATACGATTGATTTATAATGCATATTGCTGGAAAATATGAAATACCTTCATTCATTGTCCCATTGAGTAGCTAGCGATGTCGCCGTAAAGCAATACTAATAGGCATTCAGACTGTTCGTATCTGTAATGGCAGCGCAAACGGTTGGTATGCGCAGGTCGAGACTTATAACTTTAACTTATTCAGCATAAATAAGTACACAAGTCGAATTAATAATTCATAAGTATAAAATTTTCTGAATAATTAGTGCGAATAGCAAAATTGCATATTTCAAGCTACGAGTACCAACAATCAAAATACGATACGTTGGAAGACGTTAAAAGTTGAAATATTTTCCGACTTAAAAATATCGTAAATTATGACCACAAAAATATGTTTTTTTAATGTGATGAGAGTATCAAACGAGCGTCCAGTAGGTAATCAAAGTGGCCACAGATGTCTATGAACATCTGTAACAAACCTCTAATAAGACTGTAGGAATGGCACTCTTATGTTATGTAAAGAGGTCACTACAACTCATACATACACTTTTAAAGTAATGTTTTAATACATAAATTGCGTGTTGATATTTCATCATTCTACAGATTTATAAATGAATCGTTTCGTGCTTTATACCTACTGTTTCTATAGGATGCACAAGTTAAAGTACCTTCTTAGCGGCAGTAATAGTAGCCATAATTAGGTGTCGCAGGACAAATCAATTTTTTTTGTAGGCAGATGTGGAGGTTACTTCAGTATTTTCGGTTTCCTTATTTATTCAATTCTGTTTTAGTTTGACATTTTATTAAATCTTAGCAGTATACGCGTATGCTTGTATACATACGTATTTGGAATAACTTTGAGGTAGAGATCAGAGCTGAGACTGTGTAAGAAATGTAACGAAAAAAGTACGAAGAGAAATTACGTAAAACATTTAAATAAATTGCCATAAAAATATTACCTACGTAACTCTTGTTCTGTATTGCATTATTGACAGATACAAAGTGCCTAACGAAAGATTGAAAACATTAAAGTAAAGCAACTAATTTATGCACATAATAATAACAGGTATCAACACGGTGTGTCCATAAACGAAACACATAGGCCCGCGTTGTCTAAACAGAAGTGATCGAATGCGTAATACGGTGAACAGCGGTTAAATTAGTCCACGATGCGGGGTCTTTATATTCTTTAAATTGGCAAAAAATCGAAACAAGCTCCGAGTGACACTGATCGCGGAGGCATCAGCGAAACAGGTGTTATCATAAACATACATTTTGAAACAAAAACAAAATGATTTTCATGAGTGGCGGTAGGCGCGAACTGCCGTTCGTGTCGCCGACACAATGGCGATTTCATAGTTTTTTTTGGTTCGTCCAAGCCGTAAAGGCCGACGATATTAAATTTAGTAAGCGGAGAGGTGTCCGAAATCTCACGCAGACGTGCGATCCGCCACACATATTTCCATCTGCACAAAAAGCAGAACTATAGCCATAAATATGTCCAAATAAACATTAGTCTCCAGTAGGCTGTATAAGCTCGGATGGGTTCCGCCGAGGACTCTTATAACTATAGTTAAAATATATGTATAAACGCTTCCTACGTGCAATTTTTTTTATATACTAAGTTATACCCAAGTAGGTACAGTACATTTGTTATATTTAGGTCAACAGTTCATTACTTAAATATGATAGACGTTGATGTCGAATACTTATTTTATTCGTGAAAAGTACAACCAACGTATGACAATGAAAGTCTGTCATATGTACATATAACATTCGATCCTCGAGACTTATATGTAGGATTTAAAGTCTAAAGTTGGAAATGTCAAATCATTTTCGCGACTGGTATCTAGAATCAGCATAATATACTTTGAACGAAGAAGTGAATCCGGAGGCTTGCATTGTTCGTCCTAACAACGCGGCATGCGCAAGAGTGGAAGGCGCGAAGCGTGCGATGAGATGACAGTCGCTGCGCAGGCGCAGGCGATAATATGTGTACATATGTAACATTAAACTGCAAAAATAAACAACACTTTCACACTACATGGGTTCAAGAACAAGTTTTTCCATAACACAAAAGACGACACTGAATAGTTATAGCTGCTTCGCGGCCTCGCCGCATAATCCAATAAAACAATCCAGGGAATGTTGGTAGGGTCAGAATACTGGCCGCCTATTGTGGGTAATTTGTTCCTAAGATTGTTTAGAGGATTTCTTGGAAAATTCGAATGTTGATTGAAAAATGTACATTAACATGCTGTTACTTTCTTAAGAGTAGCTATACCTACCTCTTATTTTGTAGATTTAGCTATCAAGCAGATTCAGCGACTTTATATCTCCAAGTTGTGAGGTTTCGATATATTTAGAATTATAAGTCCTCCATGTTTTTTTATGCAAAATAAAGTATAAGTAAATTATTTAAGTTTGAAAAATCCAGTTGGAACATTCAAATTTGAAAAATTCTGGGATCGTAGATACTAACAAACGTATTCCGAACGCAACAGATAATAGAACGAACTTGAATTTGAAAATACACCAGTTTCTACTGTATCGTTGAATTTTCATGCAAACCTACTAATTTACTATGTTATTATTTTTTGAAAGCTTTCATAAATATGTAACCACTCTACAATTCACTAGATATTAAACTGCAATAGGTATTTTGCATGACACCAGCTGTTTAGAGAAGGTAATACATAGTTTATAATTAGATAATTTTTTTGTAGTCTCTACAAATGAAATTGGCGACTGAATCTCAAAATATATGAATTTGATTCAATGGAAAGGCAAGCGGCTTCTCTTTCTGTTGTTGCAAAGGGCTGCCACCGGGGCATTCACTGTCTGTCTTTTTATTTTCAATCCGCATTATGCAGAGATCACCAAACATATTTTATCATATTTTGCTTAAACAATAACCTGGGCATAGATAAATACTGAGGTTGAAACGAAAGCCAATAATATTTATTTTACTGTGATTTAGACGAATTATACTAACTATGTTGAATTTGTATCTTAAAGTAAGCTAGTTTTCATAAAATGTGGTTTATTAGTATTTAAACGTATACTATTTATATTTTATATAAATTGTGCTATAATTGGGTTTGATTCAAATACTAAAAAAAGCTTTTCTCTTAAAACTCGTGAGTATTTAAAAAAAAACTATTTTTAAGGTGTCATTAAGAACTACCAACATATAATTAAGTACTTAATCCTAAATTTCAGTTACTTATTGTACAGGACATCAATACCAGGGGTTGTTTTGGGTAATAGGACTATGTTTTATGTTAGTAATCTTGAGTATTAGTGATGTAACCGTTTTACGTCTCAGCTATGATGACTTAACAGTAACTAATGGATGATCCTTATATATGATAAAATATAGATGTGAATCCGTAGCCTAAATTAGTTACGTAGCATATTTATGAATACTAACGTTTTGTTGTAAAAAAAAACAAGCTTCAAATTTGCTGTTAGTATACTTTTCCTCGTAAATACGCAAACGCAAGAGAGCAAGCCCTGAGACACCATTATGCAAGTGGTCGGTAACACGTGTAGTCGGCTCCCGCACTACTCACGACACCTTCGCTTGCTTCTCCATAATTGTTTCGATATTAAACTTATTCTGTACCAATGATCTCTTAAATCCATCCCACATTTCTTTCAATCACTGCTTAAAATTTAGATATTAAAGTAAATACTAGTTATGTACATATTAATAGAAGAAATAGCAGGACTATATGTGTAGTAATAGCAGAAATACATTACTTATAATTGAATTTACTAATTTCAATTAGGTGTCTCACCATATTCAACAATTTGCATAGAGTTGTGGTGTATATGTAGGTATGTATAACGTATTATAATTATTAGTAAAACTTACTTGTTTAAGCAACGAGTTGTACTCGTATATTCTATCGGTTTTGATAGCCTATGTCAACCTGTTCTAATATAAGTAACTATATTTGGTTTCTTAGAGCGATTTACGTTAGGTAACTACTCCTTGCGAGTGTAAAAACACGAAGACATTTCAAGACATTCAATTCCAGTCTCTATTATATCCCGTTTTAATCACATATGAACGAATAATTTAATCGTTTACCAGCAGGGCCTCTTCATCGTCGAGACCACACGGACTCGAACTAGCTCTAGGTGGTAACTCATTACCAATAAAGGTGTAGAAAGCAGATATCATTACGTGTCTTTCTTTGGTTGTCTATGGAACAAGAAATAAATATAGACTGTTTAATTCGAGTCGTGACAATGTATTATATGTAGATTATCTATTGTCTATAAAATGAAAATTTAATCACGCTGTGTAACGGAAAGGACACGACCTATCCGTTTGAACGTATCAATTAACGACTTCGTACGTTCTATATCAGGTAATGAGGTTATTTGCAGTTCGTCCGAGTAAAGTATTTTCACGGTTGTTCCTTGAATAACGACAAGAGTCCGGAGAAATATCTCATAATATCGCGCAGATTCCGTCCGTGAGGTGGATCGCAGTGAGATGACTTGTTAATTGCCGCGTACGCAGCGCACGTACTGCCGCTGACATGTCACAAGACGTCTGCCACCGGCAGCGGCAATCTCTCAACGAATTCCAATCGGGAAGAGCGAAAAAGACACGAGCCGAGCATGCGCGAATAAAAAGTTGTGCAGCCAGCGACGCGCCGCGGGAGGCACCGCCCGCCGCCCGTCTGCAGCACCGTGTCTGCAGCGCTCCATTTGGACTCGCAGGGTAACCCATTATCGGTTTCATATTTATATAGCGGTATAGCAGAAAAGCATTACAATCGATCGTTTGTTTTAACGGTTTTCCATAAGCCGTCTCATAAAAATAAATTAAAAGACGTTGTAACTCACGAACTAATATGGTAGATTGCTTTACATCGCTAGGTTAAAAACGAGATCGGCTAAGAAACTAAGTGATTACGAAGGTGCAATGGTAATGTATCTTGAATTTTTTTAAATAAAAGTGAGCACAGATGATTCGTCCTAGTTCCGAGTATCGTATGAGCGAATTTGAGGAACTGGCGGCGAGGGCCGGTCGGCGCGCGTCGCGACTCACAAAAACGGATCCGTCTGGTGCACTGCGCAGCGCACGCGTGTGCGCGAGAGAAGCTCGCAGTGCACCACGCACCGCGCCGTCACGCCGCCTCGCACCGCGCGCGCACTCTGCATGCCAAGCGAACCACCGGTTCAGTTCTGGCCATCTACATGGTAATTAATTTAAAATACTTACCTATTTCGCCAAATGTAATGAAGTAATGTTAAATGAATTAACGATTAAGTGAATGGCAAAGTAAGAAAATGTGGGAAGCGGACTAGCATGGCAATAGGCCGTGAGTGCGATCGCAATGTATGCGGACGCCAACATAATACGAATGACGCGATATAACGGATCGACCCGATTATTTCTGTCCATTTCACGACTGTTTAATAGCAATGTTAAACTTGGCGAAAGCAAACATACCCGCCCTGTTTATCGAATATTTTACGATCTTCACCGGATTCATTTTAAAATGCTGAGCTTTGTGGAAGCGGCTGACAGATTGTTTGATTCCAGAATGTGTTGCTAGTTTTACTATTTCAGATATTTATATTACAGTTAGTCATTTAACATTCTGATTTACCTGCCTGTATGTTTATTCAGATTCAGATGTTTATAATATACGTATACTTTATTTGAAATAAGATTTAGTATGCAAGGAATAATTTGGTGTTGATACATCTGGTCGAGGTCTGCTTGTTTCATCACTAATAGGTTATAAGTGTTCCTTGTTAATTTCAAGAGCGTATAAAATATCGTCTAATGATATTGGTTAATTACGAAATTTTGCCATTTGCGAAAAATATTTTTGTCCTATCCATAATTTTAAAGAACTCTTACTCGTAAATTCAGTATTAAAAAAAATTGAAATGAATTTTGTAAAGGTTAACATATGTAGGACTGATTGATATATCCAACATCTGTCTAGTTTACATGAAGCACGTGCCAAAGTAAATACTTATTCTTGTTCATGATCATTTTGAAAATGTGTCTGCTTTTTTATTTATACGCTTAGTTATTTTGAGATTTAAATTTGAAGCTTGGTACTTTGAAATACATGTAAAATAATTATTAAACAACAAACAGTGGCTCGGGTTGTAATGGACGGTAGAACGTTCAGTCCTTGTAAATTGAACTTAGCTTAATCACTATTGAAATTCTTATTTCTGCCATTGCGCTCGCAGTGTTTGCACTATTGTGTTAGATTTTGAGAAAGTTTGACACACATGCTGCAACTTGAGGGGGTCTGACTCTATCGTATATGGATCAAGGGTTCTCAGGTAAAACTAATATATTCTAGTGGACATTGAATTGAACCTAGGTCTATAGGGAAAAATGTGTAAATGACTGATTCAGAACTATAGATGTAATTTATAAATTACATACTGTTAGTGTGAAATATAAATTGAAACTTTTTTAACGTTTGTAATCTGAATGCGATGTGAACATCACAATAATGTAAAACACAATATTAAAGTAAGTAATGAAAGACGCAAGATATGTTAGGAGCCAGCTGAAACAAAGCTATTGTGATTCTCGTTATTCTTAAGGCTGTCCTTGTCATCGACTGAACATTGTGTTGGTTCTGTAGGACTCTAGGCTAACGAGACAGGATGAATTGACGTCTTGTTCCAACTTCAATACAAATATACACGAGTGCGTAACTATTTCTTGTTTTATGGCATCTCTGTTTACCCGTTCTGTGTTGTTTCGTCTTACGTCAATTCTGTTTCAAGATTGTAATTGCAATACAGTTAATGATAAATAAAAAAATAGGTAACCTTTCCGTGTGATATGAGGTACGGACCGGAGTTAATTTTAATACAGGTGATGATAATTGCTATAACAAATAAGTAATAAACAGTAGAAATTTGGAAGTGAAATATATATGAGTAGGTATAGATTACTTACGTTACCAAAGTCGGAACATCTCACGTCTGTACACTGTGCTTACACCCACTGGAAATCAACAGCGCTATCTGCACTACATTGTATCGAAAATTAGAACAGCGAAAGTGCGTGGATACTCCATTAAGTGATGATCGTAGTTTAAAACATTTAATTGTGTATATTAGATTAATTTCTTAAATTTGCCTTAAGCCATCTTGGTTAGCTATAACCATAAAGCATAAAGCGATAAATATTTGTAGTAATTTATTGGCTACTATAAGATAACAGTTACAATTAACAGGTAAACTAATGCGGTTTTTGTGTAGGTCCGCTTCCGCTCAGGTGACGAGTAGCGATGCTATCGGTCCGTTTGACTACACACTTTGTCTCTCGCCTAATGTTATATTATGATAAGCAAATGTCTGCAGGAACATCGTGACATGTTCTTATACCCATGAAATTAATAGCCGATGCACAGTTGTGTGTTTTTGTTAAAGCAAGCAGCTTTGTATGCGTCAGTATAGAATCATAATTGGGAATTGGGAATGCGTGAGTTTCTTTGTTATTATAATATTTTGACTATACGTGATCGTATCGCCTGATACGTGTTAGAAACGGTGCGACAAACGGGCTGGTGTGCTGCGTGGTGCTGTAGTACCCACTATAATCTATAAATTACGATATCCATGACATTAAGCAAATAGAAAAAAATAATAAGGCAAGGAAATAAGAAACAATATATAACTTGAACACCTTTTTCCTGCAGTAGGGACTATTACTGGTCAGCTCACCTGTTGTTATTTTTAACAATGTCATAACAACCTCCGACAATATTTATCGATTTCAACACTGGAAGGTTGGTATATGCCTCCTAGAGACACTCATTTCATAGCTGACCACGTCCGGTCGCTTATGTTATATCTATATCTGATATTAGATGAGGGATACGAATACTTCAGAAAACAAAATATATCTCAAATATTCATTATCATTCATACCATACGAAAAACACTTACTGTATATCTGATTTCAAGTAAGTACCTATTTATATCTATTTATAAGTTATTTTATTTTAAATGGAAGATCCTCCAATAACAATATTACCTTTTATTGAGCTGTTATAACAAGAGTTCAAGATCACACAGATCATAAAAATTGCATATCATATTAATAAATATGCAGAACCCAATAAAAATAATAATTCTTCAATGGTCTATTTTTACTGTTAACTGCGTATAATTATCATCCGCGTAGATTATGCCCTCATAAAGCGCTGATTTAATTTTTTGAATAATGTTACCTTCGCTCCGGAAATGTTAACAATAGTACGCCGTCCGTTTTATAAATGGATGCTTTTGTTATTTTTTCCTGATATTTTATTAAAAATATGCAAATCGATTGCAATGCGACAGGATGCTCATTTTTGTAATAATGTCGATGTATTTGCATGTAAATTAGGTTCGTATCCGCGGATGTAACGATTACAAATTGTAATTCCATAGTTATAAAATAAACGACGTTTGATCATCCAATATTATTGTCCCCGTTTTACAGATAAAGTTTATTTTACGAGGGTATTTCGTTAACGTAGTTTTAATTGGGATATTTTTGTGCCAAATATTGCTTGGTAATTGTAAGTACCTATACATGCGTAACGGAATAACTAATGTGTGTTATCCCTTGTGAATGTTGAGTTTTTTATTTTATTTTATTTATTATACAACATGTCTGCGTTTGACTCTGAGCTGTTTTGATGGTATGTTAGGTGTAGGATGTGATAACAATGTAATAATACCGTTACGATTCTATGGCGATGAATCTCTATCGGATTCTATAATGAACGCAACTTTTGAAAATATGATATAATGAAATACTTACTTGAAATGTACAATTATTTCCCTTATTATTATTTCATTACTAAGTACACGTAATTGTGTAAATAAAAACCGGGACGAAGGTTACTTTTATGTTCTTCTTCAGTTTCATGTATTAATTACTACGATATGGATATATTCTAGTATTTCCATAGAATATCATCTAAGGAATGTTATTTCCTTTTTTATCTATTTTAAGAGTTCAACAGAAACGAATGCGTAGTTTCGCTATTGGTTAAGAGATGGCGCTGCTGGTACCATATAAACAAGCGCTCTTCTCATTTTGAATAGGAATGTGTTTTCCATTAATTTTCTTACTGCTGGTATTGGTGAAAATAATATCAATTTCATAATTTTTGTTTTTATTTGGAATATTTACTTATTTTTGTATATTGCATTTTTATTTACGGGCATTATTTCAGTGCCTTTTTATTGGTGACCTAATTATTTTGTAAACGAATTCGAAGATACCAGAGCTTTTCTCGTCTTCACTGCGAGCGGGAGGTCACGTGCGGCTCGGTGCAGGCTGCACTCATGCACTGCACGCCCCCGGCCCGCCCCACGCCCTGCACCC
>DWDX01000266.1:0-30953 GCA_018245675.1 Agara michaeli
ACCACCGAGAACTACACTCTTTCAATACACGACGCACTTAAGAACTCAACAAAAAAGAAGAGTACATATACATTGCTGACGTAATCACCATCTAGACCCCCCCGTCCCCTTTGTCATCAAAAATAAGCAAAAATAAAATCCCCCCCCCCCCTTCGGTGCTTACGTAATACTGGAACGATCCCCAAGGTGCAGTCTACAATGTAGCACGCGTGTCTAAAAAGTGCCTAAACAATAGAAACTAAATCATATGTCGTCGTTGCAAACTTTAACACTTCCTGTATATAACAAGTTCAGTTTCGACGAAATCGAAACAAACTTGACACGAGACATTTGTACTTACAGTGAAACGTAAGTTATGACATAGAACATTTTAATCTTCAGTTCATTGTGGTGATTTTCGTAAATGGTGGCCAGTTAAGAGATATTAACAGAATGTCAATGAACGGAATTTTTAATATATCACATAGAAAGTTTAAATTTTGCAACCAAGATAACTTTACTGGTAGGAATCATTATTATTATTATTATAATACATAGTAGAAAATTGACACTGTTACATCTTGGTGGAATACATGGACGATTGATAGGTACTATTCTGTTTACCAATATGTCATTTATAATGATCGTAGTCGTGAACGAGCGTCGGTGATCTGAGATGCTCAGGTGTACATCTCTCGTAGATGCATAACTCTATGTCCGGCTACTGAGTAGTGTTGAGTATCCGAATGACAAGTTCGTTACACGTGATATTATATTTTATCTCAATACTAGCTGTTAACCGAAACTTCACGCGCTTGGTCAAAAAAATGTATATTGTTCACACGTCACACTATTGTTGCACTCGTAACGCCATATATGACGCTTATTCCCGTGTAAATGGGGTATTTTTCCGCAAAAAAGTAGCCTATGTCACTCTGTATCCATTCAACTATCTCCATACGTTTTTATGGAAATATGACGTAACATCACGGTTGTAATCCCCTAAGGGGTAGGCAGAGGAGTGTAGTACACCCCCACATTTCACCAGTTACGTTTAAGTCCCACAAATGTATTGTAATTTGTTTATAATATAATTATATATTTGAATTTATATACATTTTTTAAAATACAAATGGCTGCGATTGCTAAATTCTTTCAATTTGGGGTTCAAATCTACGTTACATACCTACATGTTATAATAAGCTTTAGAGTCACCTATATTTTTTGTAAGGCTTGCTTAAAGACCTAAACAGATGGCCTGAAAGCTTTCCTTTCTGAAAAAGTGATGAGGTCAAAGTGTCCAACAGTGGAAGGAGAAAAGGGTAGTGGAAGCAACCAAATAAGCGTTATCATAATGAGCGTTAAACGGATTTTCAATAAAGTCTCTGACATTCATGAAGCAATTTGGTATTAGCAGATTGGGTAGTTAAGGCATACCTACTCGATACTCATTACACGATTTCATTTGAATGTCAATCTGATCGTACTTCGATTGGACAGTTTAATAGCTGTAGAGGTATAGTTGGAATTGATTCCGATAAATTCGGTTCCACGGAGCTTTATTCGTTTACGTAAACTTTGAGATTGACTCTAACAAGCCTCGCAGAGAGAGCACGCCGTGATTTCTACTCTTAAAATCCAATTTAAATGCATTCCTCTGTGGCACAGGAGGCCCCGCCGATACGCTCCAGGGGCCAATTAACTTATTCATCCTTAACATTTCATTGCTCAACTTTAGTACCAATTTTGCGTCTCTTTCAGACCTTTGCACTACGGTTTCCTTTTGATGGGTATTTGCTACGATATAGCGAGTTGGGTTGTTTTCAACTGAATAACGACAATTACCTATTATTGTAAGCATGACAGTTATCTATTCTTATAGCTAACTCACTTTGAATTGGAGTAGTAATAAATTCCAGAACTCTCCTAGTCATTCGATGGAACTCGACTCTGGCGATGGGTCATTAATGGATTTATTCAGAAGGATACTAGCGGCATATAATTATTTTTATTGGAAACATGGATTTAAAGTTAGTAAGGTTAACATTAGGATATTAACGTTAAAATAGTATCACCATGTACTGTCAAGTATTTTAACACGAACACTGAAAAATAATAATAATTGGGATTAAATAAATTAACTAAAAAAAAAATTTACCACCATACATTGAATAAGTATGTAGACATTTTTAAATATGGATGTGATAAACAAGTGGTAGGTATATCATCGATATTTAAGGTTTGAAATTAATTAATAAATTATGAAATTATATTTTGTCCCTTGAAAAAATTATATAGTCCTTCCAAAGTAAGGAAAAGTCATTTAAAATGCAATTTAAACATCCTAATAGAAACGTTTGCACTAAGAATTGTTGCAAAGTGTAATGGGTTCAGGCGAAATTAACGCAGAAAAATAGGAAAAGTTAGAACGAGTTTCCCTCCAAGGTTTTTTACCTTCGCCAAGTAGCGCTGTGATTGTAAACTGCTGAATTTATAATACCATTTTCGAACTCCACTCCATCGGTGAAGTTTTAAAACGGTTTGCAATTTTACTTTCAAGTTATACATTCAGCGTCATTGAAAACAAATTCAATAATCCATCAGTCGTCTCCAAATTTCCTGTCCTTGAATATGTTTTATGAAGATTTCAAAGGGCAGCAGTTAAGGTTTATCATAATCTATTTTTCTGTAAGGAATTTCACTTGAATGTAACTTACGCTTATGCTTATACAGCCTAGAATGTATATTACCATTAGTACCTCATACGTTATTAATGTGATCTCTACGGGGTTATATAAAAAATATAAGGTAATGTGTAACACCTGGAGTATGGTCCACCATGCTGACCTAATCAGGATTGGCAAAGATAGATTTTTAGTGACAAGCACCTCAGTCTATTATCAAATAGCCCGTATAGTCCATAATTATAAATGTTACATAACGGATATTAATTACTTCCATAGCACTTTTAAATCTCAAACAGCCGACATTCTTTTCATGTTAAAAAAATATACATCGCTTCTTAGGAATCCTCGGACCCTATTTATTTGAAAAGGATGCGATGATTCAAACAGATTTGCAAGATATCTGTGCGCCTTCTGCGGATTACTTTGCAAGTCCTTTATAGGAGAGAAAACCAGTATCATCACTACTTAAGGATATTAAAATCCCTTTTATTTGTGTAAGCAGCTTGTTTTCTTGCTGACGGTGTCGACGGAGCATTTATTTCATAATCCAGATAAAGCAGGGTGAATTGAGTGTGTAGAAATATCTTATACATATAATCTTGTTCAACTAGAGGTTGGTATAGACAAAGTATGTACGCAAGGTTATTACGAAGATAATGATGACGCACCTAATCCATATAACAACATTATAACAAAATGGTATCAAAAAAATATCCCTGTATATGAATGTTTCGCTTATTCGCCTAGTCATCTTCATGCGAGGCAACTCGGTGTACTATCCATAGGAATGAATCTTCGGATTCTTTTATTCTAGTTAAGAATATGTCAGTTTGGACCGAATTTTAATTAGAGAACGTTAGTATAGATAGTTTACAGAATTTGAATTGCGGAACTCTGAGTTTTGTCATTGCAATAAATATGTATTTATAAATGCTCTCGCTACAGATGGTATGTATTAGCTGGCATACTCGTTTAGCCCCAAAAAGCTAAAACCAATTACTTAAGTTTCTTAGATTTCAAATTTAAAATCTAAAACTAGAAGAACATAATTTGTGGGCGCTGCGTTATCTGTAAGACTCGTATGTATCTACGTATCTACCTACTAACTGAATATTACAATACTTTACCTACATACATATATATTAAATGCATAAGAGATATTGAGTGACCTGATTTTAACCATCGAGCCATGTCAATTACTCCAACTAGTTTATCTGGTGACACCAAATCTCAGTCTGCTTAAGTCTGTACACAAAGTAGTAAGTACTCTCCAGTATTTGTAATATTCCCGTTGTCAAGATAAATACGCGTAAGTGGTTTCATATATAAAATATTTTTTATAGAAGAAATTAACGGATGTGAAAGGCATAATTTTAAACCAATGGTTTTCTTTATTCTACACTACATATTGTTTCAGATTAAAGATGAATACGTTAATGTTCGTGCTGCTAGTTCTTGTCGCTATGGCGGCCATCACAGAAACAAAACCATCCCCTAGCGGGTAAAACTGTTTTTATTGTAACTTGTGTTGCTAACGCTAAACTTTATATACGTGGCTATCTATTACCGTCAGCTATATGAAAAGCATTTATTTTTTACTGACTACTGTATTAGTGTAGAAATTTAAAAAAATTATATGATAGTAACGATTACTGTCGACTAATTAATAAATTAATGATCCATGATTGGATAGTTTTTTCGAAAAACGATAATTTTGACCTGAAATATTAAGATAAAATAAGTTTTTTTATTTTTATTTTGAAATAGACTTAGGTTTCACTTCAAACTCGCCTGGTAGGATGAGGGGTGCAATCTAAAGTGCAGAACTTTTTACGCTAAAGTACTTTTTTAATCATTATTGTTTGTTATTGCATTAATATAACCAGTGATTAAACCGCTGCTTAATGCAGTTTTCGACAAAATTGATTCATTTGACTTTTAATTTTATTTTAAGGAAAGATAACAAGTCCAAAGAAAATGAAATTGAAAATTGTAATGAGGTATGTATGTATGTTCGATATTCTATATATCAGTCTATTGGTATTAGTAATTAGTAATATTATTGCCACAAACCTTTTTATCGTTCCACATGGAGCCTCTTCGGTTATGAGCAGGATTATAGGTCATAGTCCGCCACGCTGGCAACGGACAGGTGGGCAAACTGGGCACGCTCAAACAATGTTTTGTGAGCTATGCTTAGCAAATCGTAGGATTCATAACAATGAAAGTAGTTTAAAAAGATGCTGTACATATCGCTTATGTAACTCTAAAAGTACATGTCAGTATAGGAATAGTAGGTACGCGTGCTGTGCCAGTATATCAGCGGTCAGAGATCTGATTGTATAGGACATTGAACCTGGAAAGACTGATGGATGGATACATAAATATTGAATAGCAATTTGATACTACCAAGAAAATATGTCACGTACAACATAACGTTAATATTGATTGATACTGAATTATTTATACAGCGACCTAATTTATTCTTATCTTATCTCGTACTTAAACGTTTATTTTACAAACAGCTCTGTCTGACATGTAGTGCAAAGGTTTATATGTCATGGTAAAAGGATTATAAATATTCTTGTTATACATACATATTTGTTTTTATTTCGTTATCTACGTATACATATGTATGTTAATTGTTTTGCATTTTAATTAAACTTAATTTAGAAGCTTATTCGATCGTTTGTTTTTTTAAGTTTTTTTTTATTTACTAAAGTTTTTTTTTCGAATTGACAAGAACGAAACCAACAGCGACTCGTCTTCATCGTCGTCGTCTTCGTCTTCGTCATCAGAGGAAGACAATGAGAAATGTGAAAGTGTAAGTAAAATGTGTATTATTTTCTAAATTCAAATATATCTGCTGTAAAATGTATAGTTCCTATAAGATACCTATAACGAAATGTATGTTTTCAACAAATAAATAAGTTATTAGACAACACGTATTTACAAATTACATAGAAAATATTTGTGTTTTATATAATGTGTATAGAAATAATTGTTTTCTAGTCAATTATTGTAAGTTGCGAGTTTTGCATGAAATTACCTGTAGAATTTTTTTATGTTATGTCACCGTTTCAAAGACTACAATTTTTGATATATAGATTTTTGATAGCTATTGAAGCTAATATGATAACAGGGAAAAGGCAGCAAAGGCGGCTCAACGTCATCTTCATCATCGTCTTCATCTTCAGAAGAGGACGATGACAAGAAATGCTAAAACGACAAAAATTAAATGAGTAAGTGATATTTTTTGAGCAGCTATTCTCCACGGCCTCTGCGCTACCAAAACTTGATTGTATAGGGACTGCGATTCGTCCTAGAAGTCTATGTGGATAAGTACAAATACCGATTTTAAGTAGATTTCCATTGTGAGGTCAACGGTAGACACATTTGTAGCTCTGACAACGAATAAGTTTGGGTAGAGCCAATGTATACACCGAATTCGTACACCGAAGCGTTTTGGTCAGATCTCGATTAGGTTATAATGACGGCTTTGTTGGAAAAATAGCTGTTACTTACAAACATGAACATGTGTTGAAACTGTAGATGTTATGGTTGATTCTCCGCAATGTTCTACCACATTTATTGTCGGTACGCTCGTCATTGATGTGTGTACGCGTAAGATCTTGCCGGACAGAAGTGTAATAAATTAGGAGATACTCATGAGACTTGTTTTTACAAGCTGTTCTTATATTTTCTTACTCAAGACTTAATTAGGCCGGACTTGTATTATTATTCCTAACTGTTCATAAAAGGTGACTTTTATTTATTTTCCAGCTAAAGCCGACGCCATAGTAAGACGATTAAAAAGGACAAGTTGCATATTTTATCTATGAAGAAAAACGATTTATTATTAATTAAATTATTAGGTTTGATAAGTGTTTTAAAAAATATCCCCTTAATACACTAATTAATTAATTAATTAATCAATTAATTAAAAAGAAGGCGTATTGAGAGAATGAGATTATCACAAAAATACTGGTACCTGTTGTTATTACTTTACTGTAATCATTAAATTTGTAAGCCAATGATTGATGAAATGTTAGAGATTTTTTATTGTTAATAATAATATTATTATTTTGTTTTTATTTATCACTCCGTGTAACATTTACTATGTACTTTTTCTTTATTAATTTCATTACGTGTACCTACATGTCATCACGATATATTAATAAATTTATTATTTTATTTGGATTTTTTTTGATATTTGGGATTTCGTTATATTTTTGTGGCTGTAAATTGATCTTAATTAATTACTTCAAATAGGCAACTAGGCTAAGTTTTACCTATTATTGTTATCAATTCAGTAACAATTAATTTTAATTGATTACTTAATCTTGGAAATCCCGTGTGTAGTATTAAATTAAGATTATGAATAGTGATAAGTGATATGTATTTCCTGTTTTTAATCTGTAACACGCATTAAACATGCGTTAGAATATATAAAACGATGTATTGCTCTACAAAAGTAATATTAAGTCACGCAGCAACCAATATGTACCTAGATTACACTTATTCCACTCAGGTGTACGGGGCCAACAGAGACGATGTTCACTTTTTAATACTGCGGCTACAAGACACTACTCCGTGCTTTTTACGTGTGTTTGAGAAAACCCTGCGTAATTGTACATTTTTAACCAATTTCTACTGGGACTTTTTAATGCAGTGTTTCACAGAAATGATAAGGATACCACGACTGATGACGATGATTTGGAATTTTATTTATTTATTTTGCTTTGATCTATTTTGGATTTATATTTTATTACCATTTAAAGAAAATCATATTCTTGCGTGTGAAAATGTGAACTAGCTAAACTTATTAAGTGCTTGTAAAACACAAAACACATTGATATGTATCTACACTTTTCGAGCAAGTTATTGTAACAATTTTTGTTCAATATTTACACATACCTAATATATAATGAAATAATTAAAATATACTGCATCACGAGCGACATTATATTGCTTTCATGAACAAAGATAAGTAATTTAAATATTATTACTCTAAGCGGATAGCATTTTAATTACAAAATGCCTGTCATGCCTACATCGAGTGTATTTACGGTATTTTTCGTTGAGCGTTAACCAGACAGGATCAAAGCATGTTTCGTGTATCCTTATTATTGCAAAACTTTATTAAAAACTCATCGGAAATCGATAGAAATGAAGCTTTCTGTGATATGCTTTTGTCAATCTTTATTTGGAATTTCGCTAATACTTTAGGCACGTACATAGGAGAAAAGTGATTTATTTGAAAAGAGCTAAATTGGAAGATTATATCAACTTTCAATTAAGTAGATAGTAATTTATATAGGTCTTGGTGTTATTTTATTATTAAGCATCAATAATAGGAACACCGGTGGTGTTTTCCTGATTTAATTGTGGTAAAACTCCGGACTCCAACATATTTTGAACTTTTTAATTAGCGAATTCATCAAAAAGTTTGTGCTTAAAAAATACCGTTTTAAACTGGTCAGTTATTTCGAGAAAATTAGCCATCTTCGTATAGAACGAATGAAATCACTGAAGCGCGCCTGTATTGCGGGCTCAGCTAACGAGAATTTTACAATGATGAACTGTGAGTACACTTTAACATTCATAATAAAAATGCTTTTTTAAGCTTTAAGCTTATACACGAACCACGCGTTGAGAATTCATTGCTAGGTTAATTTTATTTATAAATTTACAAAATTGGTATTACGTGACTAGTGATAACAACGTGTTTCGCAGAAACACATATATTATGAAGATTCCACGAAAATACATTGTCAAAGTATATATGACCATGGCCTAACATATACCAAAGCACTCAGGATTGGCCTGCTTACTGTAATTTGGCTCTTTAAAGGATACGAGTCGGTTAAAAATTAAGTTTGCAGCTACAACCCCAGATGTTGATTATTGACTACTTTCAATAAACAAAATAAAAAATGTTTTTATTGCTAATTCAATGTTTAAATATTTATGTTGTTGGACAAATGTCTTCTGTAATGTAGATTTAATTATTATTAACATCAATTAATTAAATTAAACTGTAACAATAATAAATTAAATCATAAAATTATTATCATGATGTTTATCAAATTACTGGTAAGTTACAAGCGGGTATCCGATTCATAGATCTTTTTTAAATATGTACAACCCGTCAATAAACATCAAATAAAAACAAATAAGACAAAGTTAATACGAATCATACTATCGAGTACTACGATGATAGGTATATTTATAGGTGTTGTAATTTTTCTGTTGACAAAGACGTCGCGCACGATAAACGTTTAGTTGATAGGCATCGAGGCTATTCTTATATTATAATGTGTCTGTTCACGCAGATAGTAGTGCTCACTGTTATACTTCAAGTTCTACAAGGAAGCGCAGAGCTATTGTCACATCAAGACATCGCTAGTGTCTTCGGGAATCCTCTTAAAGATTTGATGTCCTATTTCTTCAAGAAATCGATAACTGAAGTAAATAAAACACAAAAAAAAACAGACGAAAATCCAGAGACTAAAATGATAGAAGTCCCGCCAAATACGAAGCTCTGTAAGAAAGGTTTTCTAAGAGATATTAACGGTGTATGCAGAAAGCCGTGGTGATTAAATACGTTGTTCTATTGATTCTTTAAAAGTGCCGTCTCAGTTTGATTAATGTGTTACATAAAAATGGACGTTAAAATTGTGCTGTTTGTAATAATTCTCCTTGGTCTGACCATCACGCAACAGGTCGAATCCGGCGTGGTATTTAACTTTCACGATAAACTTCGAATGGCTAAAACGACAACTACTGAAAAGAATCTACAGTCTAGTCAAATAATAAGAGTACCAGATTTACAATGCCTTCCAGGACGTAGACGCGATGCAAATGGGATTTGCAGGCCACGATTATGAAGGTAAACAGGTGAAAATACATTATTAGTGTGATCTGTGCATTACATAAGCAATTGATATGAAGTTCCCGAGGATTTCTTTTCAAAACTGTCATGATGAAATACTTGATTACGAAAATTTGATAGAATTGGGAAATTGTTACTTTGCTCTGAGTGTTACAGATTTATGTAAATATTCTAATATTATTAGTAAGAACATTATTAGTCAAATATAGCGAACGTTCCGTTCGAACTAATAAATAATTTAATAGTAATGATAAGTAACGAAATGTTTTATTATAACAGATATTTAAGACTAGTATTATATACGGTTCATTACTTTTCAGATAAGCTGGACAGCGCAGATAAACGCATTCAAAGTAATAACGATAGATGACGTTCATACATATAATACATTATTATAGATACATATTTACGTAATTAGTATCTTATTCGCATTTCAATAATTCCTGGGACGAAGTGTAATTATCTTCTTCTGATAATATAAGATCAAAAGGCCATTAAGTTATCATCGAGGTAATGTTATTTTGCGCACAGTTACTGTTCTAGACGTCTTCGTTTACAAGCGGTATATCAAGATGAAGACTTCAATTCTTATTTTGTTTTGTATTTATTCGGTTCTCTATTTAGAAACCGTTAAAGGAGGTTTTGTGGATAACTTATTCGGCACGGTTCAAAACACGGCTACAAAAGTAAGTAACGACTTGTCAAATGTCCTTCATTTGAAAAAAGACCACGAGAAAAAAACTGACACTAAAAAAGATGTAGGCGGCGATCAGAAGGTGGGTAACTCGGACAATGATGTGAAGATAGCCACAACGCTTCCGACAGAATCAACCCCACAAACTGCTGATGCTACGCCCCCCGTACCAAGTACTACACAAAAAAGTTCAGTAAATAAAGGGCCAAATGATGAGAAAGATGGAAGAGAAATTTTTGGCCTTCCTTGTAAGGATGGCTACTTACGCACGCCAGATGGAAGATGCAAGCCTGCGTTCTAATAACCTGATCTTTCATCGAATACAGATTATAATTGTGGGTTTATGATATTTTAATAAACGATATGAATAATTGGCTTAATTTATTATGTACATTATAAGTTTTATTTTACTTTGCAGTAATTTTACGATAAATTTTAATAATTTCATATAAGTTTTTCGTTATTGCTTATTTGGCTTTCCTTAATATAATATTTGTAAGTTATTAAATTAGAGAAAAAATTGTTATTGTAAAGTTTTAGGTATTTTTTATACTTACACATATCTCTGAATGAAAGATATTAGCTTATTGATGTGAAATGTATAAATCCTTTGTTATTTCTGTGCTTCTATAACAAAGTTTATACTAAGGTTAGTTTTGAAATCGCAAAGAATTTGCTGATATTAAGAAAAGTAACGTAGATATTGACATCCCGAAAGCTTTTAAAAGCCAATGGAAACAAGAGCTTCTCTCGATAATAATTCTATTTGACATAACGTTCAATTAAATTATTCAAATTTGTAGTAGTAGGTAATTAATTCATAAGTTAATATTGAGTGTGCAGTACTAATATAAGTACATCTTAAGACTCACAAGAATTAATGTTTTATAATTAAATACATCAGGTTTAATATAAAATGTATACGTATAGCTTCCCTGCCACTCCAATTTATATGAAGAACGTTTGGATTTTGCTCCGCGTTTTCTCAAGCGAGAGTCGATTGCG
Source organism: Agara michaeli (assembly GCA_018245675.1). NCBI lineage: Eukaryota > Metazoa > Arthropoda > Insecta > Lepidoptera > Hesperiidae > Agara > Agara michaeli. The sequence goes on from DWDX01000266.1 coordinate 11,261, forward strand.
AGTTTAATGAGAAATAACGATGAAACTGTTTTCCTAACTTTTACTGTGGCTGTATTACTACTTCGCCAGCTATCCAGTTTTAGGTTCGTTTATTAGTCGTTACTAAAAATGTATTTTAAAAATTCGACGAGAACCCCTAATGATGTAAAAAGTAGCCTGAATTGAACAGTTAATATAAAATTTTAGTAAGATTCGTGTTAGATTCTCGAGAAAATAATCAAACGACGACAAACGTTTTTAAATCATTTCATGCTATTCTTTAGACATATCATGTAGACATGATGGATCGTTACTTAGTAGTCTGATCTTGTTATTCTAACATGACAACCTTATTGTTATGAGTCGCGGGATCATAGAGCAATTTTAATTAATATTTATGGCTCCAAAGTTTTTCAAATCTGAACAAGGTAATAATATTCTACTTGTTACTAACGGTTTTCTTTAATTAACATTTATGCAAATTTAATTAAGTGCCATATTTTGTATGTGAAATACTATTTTTAGATTATTAATACTTTTAAAAACTGCTTTTCTTTGGATGAAAATTGTATTATAGTATATATATTTAGTAATGAGGAGTAGTACATAGAATAAAATAAATATATACTCAAAGCGTTTATTCACAGTGTTGAAAGTCTTTTAAATGAAACACAACACACAGTGTGGGGGCAACTGTATATTTAGTTTGCAGGAGTGACAGGCATTGCTTGAAATAAGGGAACAAGAAAAGATTTACTGATTACTGGTGGCCTCTTGAGTTGATCTTTTGATTCGGTTGTTTCACTATCTAAATTGAGGTTGGCGGTCGTGACGTCAAGTCCAAAGCCATTTCTAACATTGAAAATATATGGTCTTTCACCTGACTGGGAACTTTTAGAACCATCATTACGTTGATTTTCTGTTTTTGTGTTATTGAGCAATGGAAAGTTTAATAAATGTTTAGAATCTAAATAGTCCTTGTATAATTCGTTATCCATTGGTGAAGCAGTTGTTGATTTCGAGTTAAATATACGTTCTATATAACGAATTAAATTTTGTTCGTCATAACTGGTCGGGTCCATATTGTTCATTTCATTAGATTGAGTGGGTAAGTTTTTATTTTCTGGCTTATTGTCATTAAAGAACTCCTGTTGGGATGAAATATATTCAGATAGACGTGCATATGAACGGTCTTCTGGTCTGGATATTTCACTATGCCCGGAAGACGGCAGACGTTGTTCAGAATGCGTCGGTCGATATGGTACATCATTGTAACTGTACCGAGGTCTATCTCGTTGATCGGAGTATCTGCTGAAGTGATTGGTTGTTGGTGGCGACGGCGGTGGTACTTGTCTCTCATCTTGATCATAGTGTGGTGGAGGTCTATCAAAATCCTTATACGGTGGAGGTCTACCATAGCCGTGGCCGTCACGAGGGGGGGGCGCACGATATTGGTCATGTGGTGGAGGTCTACCGTAAAGGTCATAAGAAGCGTTTTGGCTGTCGTAATTATTATACGGAGAATGATGTCGACCATGATGATCTGAAGGTGGGGGAGGTGGTCTAGCATAGTGATCAAAAGGAGGTGGTGGATGTGGTCTACCATAGTGATCAGGTGGAGGCGGGGGAGGTGGTCTACCATAGTGATCAGTTGGAGATGGTGGAGGGGGCCTACCATAGTGATCAGATGGAGGTGGGGGAGGTGGTCTACCATAGTGATCAGATGGAGGTGGAGGAGGTGGTCTACCATAGTGATCAGATGGAGGTGGAGGAGGTGGCCTACCATAGTGATCAGATGGAGGTGGAGGAGGTGGCCTACCATAGCGATCAGATGGAGGCGGGGGTCTGCTATTATGATCACGCAGTGCTCTCCAATATTCTGAAGTATAAATTGATTCTCGATAGTCGTCAAATGCTGCAGAGGTGCCCACTTCTTTAGATTTCAATCTTTGCTCGTACGGTGAATAGAAAGTACATTTTTCACCTGAAGGTGGATGCCTGCAACCGTCATGGGGTGGTGGCGGTGTTGCAGAATATTGTGGTGAACGCCTTTCTGGCAAAAGGAAATATTTTTTATGTATAGGTGACTTACCTAATAACCTAAAAAGTGGACTCATACGATATTCTAATGTAGAAGCTTGCAAAGCAGTGCCATAAATGAAACTTCAATACAATGATATCATTTAATCCACCTTTTTAGAAAGTATGTAATCCACTTATGTAGAATATTTACATATATTTTTTTAAATGTAAGAGCAATGGTAGGTAATAGGTAAGTATTACATTCAAATTAATGTATGCTTTGTAACGTGCAATACTGACAGCTCTGTGTTAATATGACCATTCGTAGAGAAAAACAAGTACAAGTGAGTTTGAATGATACACGTTTCTGGCGGAAGTCCGGGTTATCCATACAAAACTGTTAAGTTCTGAGTAAACCTTAAGTAACCGTATTACGTAAGGTTTATATTCTCGCGATAGTTAAACACATACAATTTTTGTAAAGGGCGCCATCTAGGCTACGGTAGCGGCATGCATAATAAAAATAATGATTTCTTTACGAACGATCGAAACTGCACGAGCGGAGCCACGGGATGAAAGGTTTACAATAACATTAACACATCTGGAAACGTTTCGCGCTTTGCGACAGTAGCAACTTTTTTAATATATTCAAATTTAATGATAATGGTATGCACAATTCATCACGCTCTATCCAAATATAATATACGTTAGTGTGCTGGTCGTGGCGTATATGTATGTGTGTGTGTGATTAGAGGATAACCTGCAACTAGTTCTGAGTAAAAGTCTCTTTACATCAGAACACGTTTATTACGATTTATAGAAAGATATATACGCGCGAGGCGTGCTAGAGACGACTGCCTGCCTACGTCTCGTATAATATTTAATGATGACGCTACATCACACCCCTTCTTCATTTTTTTTAACACATTAATAAAAATCGGAAGTAGAAGCTACATTAGTTATAAAATATTTCATTATGTAAATCATTTTTTAAATTCGTCAACATATTACAAAATAAAATAACATTGTCTATACCATAGTTCGTAAGCACATTCGTTGATCACCCTCCGTCTAAAACAGTTTGACTTTCAGTTTTTCTATTTATTTTTGTTAATTTCAGAAATTTTGCTTGTATCGTTAAAAATAAATAGCTAATAGACAAATTACTGATACTAATACATTGTTTGTTTGTTACGTAGTTACTAACCCTCCACTTAGTATTAACATAGTTAGTAAAAATATTGTAACGGAAGGAGCGGGGAGGTGCGTAAGAGTCGAGGAGCATGGTGACACAGTTAGAAGGTGAGGAGAGGAGAGGAGAAGAGAGGAGAGGAGAAGAGAGGAGAGTTAATAAAAAAGGTTGACATTTCTCGGAGTGATTATTGTTGTTGAGATTGTTGATTAGTAAAGTTGAAAGTTTAAAATTTACTAAAATTTGTACGTATTATGTAAAATGAAAAGTTGTATAAAACGTGTTTTTAGTATCATTAAATAAGATGTCGTCAATTTTTAAGAATGCGTAGGATTATGATCTATCTTTGAATAAAACAACTTTTTTGAGCAAATGATTGTATCGTATTGGTACAAACTTATCCTCAATTCATCAGCATTAATTTTCGTCCATCAAAGATGTCGAGTTTTACCTTGAGAGTCACTAAATACTAAGAAATGAGACAATTTACTTTTTTATATTTGCAAGGCAATGCCGATACCACAATGCCAATATCCGTGTTATTGGTAAGGTCATATTAACAAGTAGGTACGTTAAAAGTCAACATCGTCCAAAAATCTTAAATCAATATTACCTCTTAATCTCGATTCCGGTATTATAGCGTTTATAACTTCGCTCAAAATGAATAGCATTACTATTAAAAACATTTTCTATTATAATATTTAGTGGACACACACACAAAAGCTGTCTATTCTAGCGTTCACATACAACTGATTCATCTGATCACAAAACACACTCGAGGACTCATGTTTATTAGCAATGGTTATGTAGTCATTAATTTTTTGTTATTTCTCTAATAGTTTGATCAACAGTGTGTTTAGCAGATCGTCCGGCAGAAATGTAAATGTATCTTGGTAAAGGATTAGTTATGAATAGTAATTATTGCGATGGAATTCTAGTAGAATATTTTAATTTGGGTTTGACCTGTGTAGGTACGTAATATTGGAAACATCCTTAGAACTCATATTTTATTCGAAATGACATATATGTATCAGGTAGAAACGATTACTCCTGGTATATGTTGTTTTATGGAAGATAAATTGTAGCTTAAAAATATAATACTAGCGGCAATAAATCTCTTTAATTATTACTATTTATATACCATTATTTAAAATGTTATAAATATAAATTTAAAGTAATCTGTATCTGGTGAAGAAAATGTGCTGTCTAATGCTAGCCAGGCTTGTCCCACATGAGGTGAAACTAAAAGCCTTTCGCCTAATACTGAAAGTGGCGACAATCTCATTCGGTGCGACAAATTGGGAGCAGCTTCCCGCGACCGCACTCTCTGCTAAACAGCTATTTGTTGTGGTGTCCTGACACCTGTCGCGGCGCGGGATGTCGCCTGGACTAGGAATGACTTTATCGCTACAAACATGCACTTTTAACATTGTGTATACGGCGTTTGCACTTGTAACGCTGTGTATATGCCGTATATCATTTCTTTCCATTTTTTTTTTAATAAAACAGACAATTGACTTGTTTACTTTTTATAAATTAAAAGTGTAATTATGCTTATTTTTTGTAATATTTATAGCAGCAACATAGTGACCATGGTGCCTACTGGGCGGACGAAACAAAGACATTTTCATGAACTCTTTAAGCTTTTCCAAAACGGATATTGCATCTGAAACACTTATTACATATCCATAAAACTTTTTTCGTACAGGTATGTATATTACAACTAGTCAACGATCACTCTAGCTATCTGCACTTGGACAGCGTGGTAGACTAAGGCGTAAAACCTTTTCACTATGAGAAGAGACCTGTGTCCAGGGGCGGACCAATAAAAGTGTTGGAAAAAAAAACCAATAACTAATACGAGTACCGTAACGTTCTAAAAAATCATCAGCCTTGATTATTATAAATATTGAATTTTCATTTTCCATATCATATTCCACTTCAGAGTTCAAACTTACAAGTTACATCAATAATAAAAGGAACTGGTATTCAATTTTAATTTGACGTATCAGGAAAACAATTGTTGTCATAAATCGTCTAACTTCTTGTAATATGAAATCATGGATCTATGTACATAGATCCGTGATTTCACGTACATCCACTTCATAAAATGACATTACGTCCTAAAATAGCCACAATTAGCCTTACAAAGTCCATAAAGCATCGGCAAATTCTCTTTTATTACTATTTTCCGATTACAATAATAATTATTATCTTTCTTTTGACGCCATGGCAACGTATTGTTGATAACTGTTTAAATCCAACCTAATTAATGTACCTGATTTATCAGTTTATCTAAAATGTTGTCAGTTTTTGATAATTATTACCACTGAACGAAGTTATTGTAATCAGTAACAATACGAATCCTCAAGAATTTTCGAGAAAATGTGTTAAAATATTTTAGTATATTAGTGTAATATACCAAAATATTTTTTATAACATTTCCATTTGATTTTAATTCAATACATTTGATTTTGAACATGGACACAAATTGGGGTATCACAAAATGGGGGCGTAAGAAATTTCTATACCAAGAATTTGGTTTATATTCTAATAATTCAAGAGATATTCACTTAATCATGATATACAAGGGTTTCAGTTAATAAATAATTCTGAGTTGCGGACAGATGCTCCAGTGGTATCTAATTTAATGTCTTTGCGCTCAGAGTAGCAATAGAGCAGCTCGCTTTGACTTACCGTTAAATTTCCAACCATCCGAAATCAGCTGGAAAACTATCGAAGTGCAGCTGAATGAGCAAGTTTCTGGTGGCCGACAACAGTGCACAAAGATGTATTCCTTCTCTGTTGCTTTATCCACAAGTCAAGCTTAACTGCGGAGCACGTGCGCGAGTACAATTTCACATTGCCTATGTATATTTAGTACCTATATTATTGTTTGTAAAACAGTGTTGTAATATGTGTAACCAGGTAAATAAGTGACGTTTTGCTTAGTTTGATTTCTGTACACAGGATTCAGCTACGCTTATAGCAAAATGTCCCATTTATCATAATAATTTCAATGTCAAGTTAGCTGTGAGCTACACACTCGGAATTGTGTGGACGAGCATCATCCTCAAAGCCGCTACGAATATTAAAGCCGTGCGCTTTTTCTTTTAAAATAAAAAAGTGAAGGGATGTTGTGTAACAAAACATGTCATATGGAGCGAAGAAGCTGATTCGTTTAACATGGAAACGCGATGATTTTCTCCGGCAACTCATGTATTACCTGCCGTGTGCGAAGCTCTCAAATTATGTGGCGCCCCAGGGACCTCTACGGAAGATACACACAACAAAGGTTCTTACTTATATAAACGCTCTCTTGCTTGCAAGAAATAGGTTAGGTTAGGTGATAGTAAAATTTTATTTTGGCACTATTTATATAAATGTTGACAATAGTATGAGTTTATTTGATTTACCCCCGTAGAATATTGTTTTTAGTTGGCTATGAAAAATTACCGATGTATTACCGATAAAAGTAGCCAAAGTTGCTCCTTAAACATCAGATATCTGCCCGTGAAAGGCACGTCAAAATTGGTCTGAGAGATTTCGAAGATTAGTTCAAACAAACAGATAAACGTAAACTTCAACTTTATTATATTAATACCAGCTGACCCGTGCGAATGTTCGCACAATAAAATAATGAAATACAGAATCGTAATAATATATTTGAAACTTATTTAGTTCACAAAAGTTCTTTAAAACAATATTATTAATTAGAACAATTAATATGACAACTGACATGTTAGCTAGAACAAATTATTACTAGATGGCGGTAACGTGTCTTATGAAAAAAAAATTCTTTCTGTAACATAAACATTATTATTACTATGTTTTTTGAATATTAGTCAAACGGAAAAAATAGCAACTTTATAATGGTGTTTGAATCTTTAACTTGGGCAAAGAATTAATTGAGATCTCGCACACCAACAGAAAACATCTTTAAGAAATAATATACAGGATGCAGATACGAATATTTTCTTGACCCCTTTATGTTTTAGATGAGTCAGTAATCGTTTACTCCACCTTCAGTAATTTTTAAGCGACATTTGGTTAGGACAGGTTTATTTTCTTGGCTGTAATGCTTTACAATGATTGCGGTGAGGCACGGAACTCTTTTAGGACTAACGGATTGCGCCTGACGTTTCTGAACTTTAAATACCGTTTTGTTATCTATGCGTTATTTTACAAAATACGTTGCTATGATTTAGTACACTTAAATATGGGGACCTTTTGTGTAATTTTAGAATTAGCAGAGCTTAAATGCGGCGTGTCACAGCGGACTAACACAAATAGTTCAATTAAACGGCGACGGATCCGGAACATCGCTGCGACAACAAATGGACCGGTCATGTGCTCACATACCGGTACCGGGTTGTGTTCTATTTGGCTGCCTATGGCATGCTTTTTTATGCAGTTTCATATTATTCGCGCAATCAATTACACTTGATTGGCAATCGCAAGAGCATCCAACACAAAAGCAATACAGACCATGACAGTTTTGCATTAGGTACTTTCGACGTTGACTCAGTATTTAACGTTATGGTAGGTATATTTATGAATTTAAATACATTGTATGGTAGTTGTGGTATACAATAAAGTATATTATTATTATTATTATCGTGAGACGCTGTCACGTCGCGCGCTGTAGTATTATTATTACTTTTATGTACATGTATAAATAAGAATTACAAAATTGACGCCACATACGTTTAAAGGATATTAGAGGGCTTAAGTATTTTTACTAGTTACTATCATTTTCCTATGTCGACTTATCACTGTCCTATCTCGACCAAATAGGTCAGATACTGGCTGACGGAGGAGACAAGAGTCTCCGAAACCGGCGTGTATGCATGAAGAGGATGATGAATGTAGACAAAGCGCGTCAGGTTTACAAGGACAGAGATATTTGGCACTCGATGCTTTCTGCCTACCTCGTTAGGGACCTGGCGTGACGGTATATTGTTGTTGTTGTTGTACTATCTTTTTAGTAAGAATCCGCCTTTTTATTGAATGTCGACCGCTTTCATTTCTTTTCAGGGAGCAAGTATTATAAGTACGCCCTCGAAAGTTCTTTTATAACAATACAATCGCTGCCTAATTGGCAAGAATTTCTGCTTCATATTTACAAGTTTAAAGCTAAAGCAGTTGAACCGTATTTGAGAGTTCTGTGCTATGCACTGGTTTTAGTTTTCTTAGCTAATTTAAATAAGATTGAATTTTGAATAGAATATTCATCGTTCGGCTCGAATAGTGCTATGTCAGTCTTTATTTGCATATTCATTCGGATAGTCCAGAAGGTCAGCTAAGATAGGTTTTTAAGTAGGTCATTTCAAAGTTTAGTTGGAATTTTACTTTCTGCATCACATTTTTAATTAATGTGTATTCGTTAAAGTAATGTCAACTTGTAAATTTGACGTGTGTTCACAGTGCAAAACGTAAACGTAAATTATGTAATTGAAACGCTTTTTACCACATAGGAGATGAACCTTGACAAAAGGTTTGGAGATGGTTGATGAAATAACTTACTTATCGAAGTCATCTTTAAGATATGACCAGATGTTTGCATGTATTGTTGTTGGAGTTTTTAAATAAATAAACAATAAATATGAAGCCGGAATATACTGTTAATCACGTTAAGATCAATGTCGAAATTGCGTGTTATCATGGAACTTTTAGTGGGATTGTTAAATAAATAGTTTAACCTGTAAATGATGGACGATATCACAAAAATAATATTGTGTTTTGTGTCTCAGTCTATCGAGTCCGAGTCAATGGCGGGCTTTGCTTAAGTGTCACGTAATATGTAAATCGTTCAGGTCGCGATGCGTCCCGACTGTCAAAAGCACCCGGCGTCGAATAGACCTGACAACGATGGGACGAGTTCTCTTATAAGCCGATTTTATACCCGAAATCTATTATTAATTGAAAAAAATCTACAGGTTGCGCTATTATAATTGTTAATAGAATTCCATCAAAACGAACTTGGCTTAACATATTTGACGGGATATTTCTCTTATTATTATTTTGGTTATATACGAGTATAAATGAGGATCCGTAGGTACTTGTAACTTACTGGATAATACAGGCGTTTGTGTATAGGGAGTAGGTACATATTTTTATCGGAAGTGACGCTTAATGGCGCAACAATTTTAATACAAATCTCGGACGCGACGTTTTGTTTAAATATGCAGCGTGTCACCGCTGGTGACGTACTCGAAATATTATAACGCCTGCCCGTTAGCATAATAAAACGAGCATCGCTACGGGCGGCGCATTAAACTGCACTAACGAGGTTGCAGGAATCAAATGTCACACTCATTATATTTTATGTCTGGCTTGCATCGAACCGTGCCATAAAAATTTAGCGAATATTACAAAAATTCAAAATGTCATCCAAAAATACAAAAAATAAAAATTATAAAAAAAACATTGCGTACATCAATCAACTAAATCACAAGGTAGCTCTAATTGTGTTAAAATGAATTTGAAAGGATACATTTACTTAAATCTCTGTTCCGTTGTCTCGTACTCGAGTAAATAAACTTTAAGAAGCTCCACAAAACACGTTCTAATGAAGTAATCGGATAACTTTGGGAGGAAGATTCTTGGTCCGTGAGGTGAGAGAGTTAAGCCAATCCCATTTGGCTGCAGGCGGCTGCTCTCTCGCACTGAACTTAATTCGGAACGAACTTTGAATTGGAAAGTAAATTCGAGGTATGTTGCTTTCTTTTCATTATTCTAGTAAGCGTCTATATGGGTTGCCGATGCAACACTTTATTATTTTATACGTTATTTTTAAATATATAACCTAATACGAGTTAAAACACTATGCTCCAATTAGAAGGTTATCAATTGGGCTGTATTAAAATCGAAATTTTTACATTCTCAAGGGTAAATGTTATATTGATACTTAAAAGTTATTTGTTTTGTTAAGCATCTCTATGCATATATCTATTTACTGATTAATGTAACCCTAAATTTGAGACTATATGCGCTGATAGGTCCCGTGTAGCGCGTACCTATTATAAAAAAAATGTGATAGCCAAAAAGGTTTTTTGAGCTATGCTTGTAGCTTAGATATCACATTGTCATATTTTTATTCATATAACATTTTATTGCTTTCTGCAATTTCATGTATTAAACATACGTATTCTAAAAAGAAATACACGCATTGAAATTTACGTTTATTAGAATATGTAAAATTATATAAGTAATAATTTATCAAAGCAAAATTATAATACGGTTTTCTGTAAATGACATTGAATCAGCAGACAATACGACATAGTATGTAACTTTATGTTAGATTTTCAAATATATTTTTAACAAATACTAAACTTTTGCCTTATACAATAAATGAGAAATAATGGAACAAAGTGAGCCTTAGACGATAGAATGGACGATGGGGATTATTGCGCGCATCCTCGCCCGAGATTACACCTCCGGCCACGTTTAAGTGTGAGTTATGATCGCCTTACTGCTGCTCATCTTGTTGGCGTCTATGAGGAAATACTGCTGCTGCGACGCCGCGAGGATACTAACGCGCCGGATATTTAGTGAGCCACGTAAGCCGGGGATATTCTACTTTCCACGTGTCGTGATTTAATGTGCAACTCACTACAAGCGCAACTATTACGATTTATTCTACGTACGTGGTCGTTTGATGTATAATGTTCCACATGTATGTACATACATTCACACAACTTTAAAAAAATTCAAAAAATAATGTTATAATATAAGACTACCAGAATTAACAAGGTCTGTCCGAATTTAAAATTAAACAGATGGCACTCACTATAACAGTCAAAGACAACATCGTAAAGAATTCTGCACCAATTAGAATTTTCCATAATATTCCAATCTAATGTGTGAACTCTGTCAACCTGCATTGAAAAAAGAAATCAACCGAAGTACATTGGATTGGACGGAGTATTTGGATTTATTTTCAACGTGTGGTATTTTTTAAATTATGTATACTAATTTAACTTACGTACCTTACGTTCTTTTATTACGTACATTAATAAAATATTATCTTTAAAACATACATTTAGGTAATATGGCTGTATGCAGAATGCGCGCGGTGCAAGCCTCAGTCAGGGGAACATTTGTTGCGTAATTACGCATATGCCTTGTAATAAAGCGGGTTTGCCGATGATGAATATTAAATCGCTGCGAACACGACAGTATTACCGACGTTGCACCGCTGCTTGTAATTGCACTGTACATACGGTTAGCTGGTACTATCTGATGTTGTATTATAAAGGATCTGGACGAATATTATAATTCAATTAAAAATCCAAATTGTTTTCATATTGCTAGAAATTGTTGGGCGTGTGAAAATTATTAAGTATTCAGATTCGCGAGGGTTATGAGTAAGTACGTCACGAACAAATACCACCTTACTTCACTATCGCTCATAGAAATTTCATTTGGTACGATAAAAAGACATCCTACCCTTCGAGATCCCTCGGAATGGCGGGCGATTTCTGAAAAACAATATCGCATTCGATGTCATAGACTATCGCGCGCGAGTCAATGACGGGTTTCGCAAAACTGTCACGTAATATGTAAACTGCTCTAGTTTCGATGCGTTTCGACTGTCAAAGACACTTGGTGTTGAGAATAGATCTTACAACGATTGTTTTTTATGATAGACCAGTGAAGGTAAAGTGAGGACCATGGTAAATAAACACTTTATTAATAAGTTTAATTTATTGATAAGGAAATAAGCTTAACCACGATGCATGCCGCAGTAACCTGTAATTAGGGCAACATTCATTTAATATTATCGATTAAAGTGTAATATCCGTAATGAAATGTGTCCTGTTGGTTATTTTTAATAAATAAAAAAATATTTGAGTAACATATAAATGACTACATTAATTGTAAGTAACACTGCCCTTTTGTGTTTTGTTTAAAATAATACATTTAAATATAGCGAATACTTCTACGTTAAATTTAAAAACATTGTTACGTGATTTAAACGGGCAGAATTAAAAAAAAACCAAAACGCTGTAAATAAATAGGTATCTCCGTTTTTATTTACGCATTCATTCTTCAATGTTAATAAATACGTTTCGACATTGACAGCGTGTCGGATCAACGTGCGCAATTGCTCTGTTCCGTAATTTCTAAACACAGATTTGTATGTACATTGTACATACACATATAGACAATTTTATACCTACACACGGATGAAATATTCATGGGACAAGTATTTGTCTTAACATTTATAGGTGCGAATCGAACCCACTCCCGATTCAGTTGTCAAGGTCGCTAACCTAACCACTAGATTAATAGGTCAAATTTAGGTGTCTGTTCTGAGTTTTGGGGTTATGGTATTTTTCCCACTACGTATGCCTATGCTGTCTGCAACATGAAAACTTAGTGTGAGGTATGAGCGCGAAGCATAATAATAACTATTATGTATTATACCATATAGATCCCAGTGCCTCTACTAACATGCGTTAGTTGGCGGTTGGAGAAGTTTTAGTGGGTAGAAATCCCACTTGCCCCGAACTCCTCCCCAGGAGACCGCGGGTATCTTTAGATAGATTTCCTCTACGTCAAAAAAAAGGTTTTATGCCAATATAGGTACTAACTAGCTGTTAATATTGCGTAATGTAATTATTGTTCTTTAGTGTACATAAAGATATCTGGTAAAGAATGCCAATAAGCAGAGTCCGCAATGTACAAAACAATAATGGTTAAATAAATAAATAAATAGAACGTGTTATCCATTTTAGCTCTATTACCATTAGCAAACGAGTTTACATAGTAATTGATAGATAAAACCTTTTATCGCATGATAACTAACAAACATTGTTTTGTGTTACTTAAAGCTACTGTGTACCGATATTATAGCACGGAAATAAAAAATAGGCCATGTATAATCGAAGTGATGTTTTACATGCATAGCTTGTACGGATATGAATACCTAATACCCACATAAAACGAGGCATTTGCTTTAGTTCACTTTTACGCTGAAATTATTTCGTAGAAGTCTTATGATGGATTCATTTATGATTATTTCATTCATATATTGCAATTTATATAAGTTTCAATACTTGAACAGTTTGCGATCTGACGTGGGAGTTCATTGTGAGTTGTTCATAAAGTAGCCGCGTTTTGTGTGCGCAACGTTAAATTTAAAGTTAAAAGTGATGCAGTCGGGAAACTGTCCTTGTATCTGCATAATATGTTGTTGGTGTGGATTGCATTGCCACAGACAAGTATAAACAATTCTCAACAACAACAAATATTTGTGTGATGAGCATGACTATTTGTTCTGTGGCTGGTTGAGAAAGCTATTAATAAACATATGTATATATTTAGAAAGAAATTATGTATATACAGGTAGTTTATCTGTTACCTGGTCTGAATAATAATATGAATTCTGGTTATTCAGAAGTAAAACATATTAATATGATGTATTTGTACAAAATTAGCGCACCAGATTCTTTGATATTGCTTTGTTCTGTTTCTGATTAATGGAATCGGAATTGGCTTTTGATCGTGTGTGCTTTGTACAAACGCCTGACAGAACGTAAACGTAACATCACGCCTGACAGAAATTATTAGCAACCAGGACATAAAGTTTTATGTTAGAAAATAATCGTCAGCTTTAAGTAAAAATCAAATAATACGTTTTCAATCTGGGTTTTTTGAGCTTTTCGACCTTGAGGACAAACGAGAAAAAGAATATAAAGTCAAATAAGTTGTAGCATTTGGAAATTATCAACAGCTGAGCAACGGAGAGGTTTTGTATTTGGCTGCTTCTCTTCTCGTCCCACTGCTGAGTGCTGAGCACGGGGCGTCCTGCAATTGTGGGAGAACAAACTCTACCACACTATTTCGGTGAGGATTGATGGAAATATGAGTAAGTGGCCAACACGTCTATCAGATGTCTTTAAACCGTCTTCAAGGCCTTCGACGAGGTTAAACAATTGTTGCTTAACGATAATAACCGTGACCGACGGCTTGGCGTACTCTTCGAAGCACAAAAACGATCGTGTAATTTTGCCAGTAGCGTCCATTCAAGTGCCTCAATCATAATATCATAATCGGTCGTCGACAATTATTACTTTTATTTGAAATTCTGTTTGGTAAATATAACGTTTAAATTTATTCACAAAGTATAATTCATAGATGGATAGAACAGAAAGTGTGCGCTCATTTATAATTTGATACTCTTGCGGGTTCCCGTCAAGCGTCGGTACCTAATTGATAGCATGTTGTGATTGGAAGGTATGAAAAATATATATACAGTGTCCAGCCAATTTAGAACGCAACCCGGTACCGGTACATGAGCACATGACCGGTCCATTTGTTGTCGCAGCGATGTTCCGGATACGTCCCCGTTTAATTGAGCTATTTGTGTTAGTCCGCTGTGACACGCCGCACCGTAACTTTATATCGCGCCATTGCTTACGTCATGACGCCTTCTCTATTATTACTCAGGTACATTACATTGATTCCGTAAGATTTTTAATGCAAAATATGCATCTGGAATTAAACAATTACTCACTAATATAACAAATTATACCTACCTAGTATTTAAATAGTTGTTTAATTTGGTAAAATGTTAAGAATGAATTCAGCTAGTCGCCGTGGTTTCCACATTAGAAGAGTTGAGATTAAAAGAGTTAAGGTGCGTGTATTGATTTACTATTGCATTACCATAATCTACCTATACAAGTTATACATACATTGAAATTACAATGCAACGTTTAAGAAATCTACCCTGTCATATCATAACGGGAAGCTAGAACAAGTGGTACAAGCAATTACGGACATCGGTGCAATATCGAGACGAGCATAATAGCATTGTCGACCGGACGGCAATCTAATATTCATCATCGGCAGACGCGCTGTCTACATGGCAAAGCATAATGCGTAATTAGATACGGCAAATGTTCCCCAGGCTTTAGCTTGCGCCGCATGCATTATGCACACAGTCAAATTGAATGTGCAGTTAGTTACGTGGATTAAACTCCGAGATGTATGCCGTAAATTGAGCATTTTGTTTATTTAAAAACGTGTGTTTTTAAATGTGCTTGTATTCTATTTTAAAAACATTACATCTCCATTTTTAAATTCGTCAGTGTCTTCCCGCGTAGGTAACTGGTGATTTCCATATGCACGACTCTAATGCACTTCCTTTCTCCATTATTCATTTAACTCTCAAAGGAAATTTCGCTATACGTTACGATACTGAGATCGCAGAGCAACAAAAGTTGTCGCTTAAGGACCGAGTGGCCTATATCAGGATCGATTAAACGAGGGCATAAAAATTCAATAACATGTAAATTTTCCCTTACCCGGTGTCTAAGCGCAAACTTTGAAAACGAAGCTTCAGGATAAAGCAAATTGAAGAGTTTGAACACCGTAATAATGTAAAACATATTGAATTTGTATTAAAAACGATCTAGGTTAGTTAATTACAAAAGCAAAGTAATTGGGTGGCGTTCAATGAAAAATAACATTATCTATGCCTTAGTAATAATCTTAACCAATGTTGAAAAATAAGTTGCTTTTTGTAATACTTACGTTAAAATTTAACATCAATTGTAAATATTAGAGAATTTATGGAGTTTCAAAAACGATTTGTTCTTGTTGTTACAACATGATTAAATATTAAGTTAATAGTATAAAACAGCATCGTTATCACTTGATTCTTGTAATTTAGTAAATGATTTGCTGCAATAGCATTATTTACATCGTCCGCTAGATCAATGTTGACAGGAGTCACGAGGCTTGTAGATTGTTGAGGTTATAATTAGGACGAAAGTCAGGATAATCGGAATTGGAGTACATATTTCATTGATACTCGTAACAAAAATTTGTATGAAAAGTTATAATTTATTAGACTTAGATAGTACTAGTCTACTAAACTAAATGTATGTGTACGAGTAGGTATATATAGCAAGTGATACTTACATTTTAAGTTCTAAAACGGATGTAACTTTGAGAAGTCAAAGGTGCAAGCCAAGGTTTGAACCCAAATGCCGGGATTGAGAAACTGAAATCCAATCCACTAAGTTATTTAAGTTTTACTAAGGTAGACGTGTGCTTTTATTTATAGAATAAAGGTTGTCAAAACAATTATTAAAAATAAAAAGAAATCCTCTTTCGTCTTAACGTAAAGCTTAAACTCTTAAAGGACAAGAGAAAGCACTTAAAGACGCTCGAAGCAGGCTAGACAGTATAATAATGAGTGTGACATTTGATTTCCTGCACACCTCGTTAGCGCAGTTTAATGCGCCGCCCGTAGCGATGCTCGTTTTATTATGCAAACGGGCGGGCGTTGTAATATTTCCAGTACATCATCGACGTTGACATGCTGCATATTTAAAAAACAAAGCGGCGCGTCACGAGATTCGCGCGAAATTGTTGCGTCATTAAGCGTCACTTCGGATAAAAGTGTTCCTTGCGTAAAACCTTCTGCAACAAAATCGAGTACAACCATGACTTAATTCGGTTTAATAATAATAGTTATAAATTGTAAGTAATCGTTAGTCATACCTGCTTACATTTATATTTTCATAGGTAGAAGAATGACTTGGACTGGAAATAAGAGGTCATCGAACGAATAAAACCTTGTCGATATGTAGGTATTCAAAGTTTCACACCGTAACATAAGCATGACGAGATGTTAAAGTATCGCGTTTTTAAAAGTTAAATAGAAACTAGTACGAACAATGATATTTTGAACTGAAGAAAATAAAACGTTTACCCGTCGCTTCGAAAGTCATCATTGAATGAAATCGTTCTAAGATCTATTCGACGCTGGGTGTTTTGACAGTTGAGACACATCGCGACTGGAACGATTTACATAATACGTGACAGTTTTACGCAGCCCGTCATTGACTCGGGAACGATAGACTGAGACATCGAACACGATATTGTTTTTCGAATTATTTTTGCCGTTCAGGAAGTTTGTGTAACACATGAATAAGGTGTCTGTTTTTATAGCTTATTTTAAAAAAAATGTTTCATATGCCTAATGTGCTTAGAATTAATTCTATGCTATAAACATATGTATTAGGTATAAGTGAACGAGATGAAATTGATAAACGTGAAATGCTTTCACGTTGATTCAACAAAATTCTCGCCTTTCAAGGGTACATGCGTGTTCGTAGCAATTTAAACAACATTATTCGAATTCTCCGTTATTCGCTTTGAAGTTTAATCCTTTAGCTGTCGAATAGTAAATAATATAGAGGTCTTTGTTCAATTAATGTACGCCCGGTAATTACTTGCGTCTGTGCACGATATTACGATTTTCACTATAGAGCTCGATACTATTAACATTGAGGTTTTGTTAATTTGTTGGTTGATTATTTGAAGTTTGGTAAAGTTTCTACACAGGATTCGGCAGAGTAAACATAATAGTTTCGTTTACTTGTTATAATAAGCAGCAGTGCTCGTACTGAATTCTTCCGATTTGATACGCGCATGCAACGGTCATAGGGCGTTCTGAAATAATGATCTTAATCAAATTACGTTTCGGGTAATATAAACATAAAAAAACTCTTTACTAATACTATTTTACCTTTGATTCACGGGTAATAATGCACTTTTTAAAACACTAATATGAATAAATTATAGAGGTGAGGTAGTTTGAAAGTGACATAATACCACGGGAAGCAATGTTCAGTATCAAGATTGATATTTCATGAAAGAAGAAACAAAATAATCGCAATGTCAATAAAAGCTTTGATGCAGTAACGTGGAACCACGTCGGAACACGGACAGTATTTAAATGTGTGAGCGCTAAAATGAATTTTTCTAAACGTTTCAGTGTTCTAGAGCGAACACTATTTAGTCTTCTTGCAAGTTATTGTTAAAACTTGTCCGAAGAATTAGATGGATCGACTGACTAACCTCGGTCATTAGTAATACAATCTATACTGAATCAGCGGTATAGACTACGCTCCTGTGGGGGTGGGGGGGTGGATTATATTAGATCAGTGAGTTATTATTAGTCATCAAAGTGACTTACCACAGCTGAACATAGTAACAGGCTAACTACTATTTAATTTTAATTTCCTTCACAACTTAAGAAACTGCGCGAAGAGTAAGTAAGTGTTAAGTCGAAAGTTATGGAGCCTAGGCTAGCTTAACTTTGGGCAATCATAGCGTCGACCCTCACCATCTCGGCGCTGAAACTGTCGTATTTCCTCATAAGGGAGGAGAGAATGCCGCTATAACTCATGGTTACCGACTCCCCAGTGTGTTGTAAAGATGCCCTCAACACTAGTCTTCATTTTCTACAGAGTTCAGTGCTTAGATTTTTACAGATAAGTCGAAAGCAATAATATTACGTGTAATTAATTGCAGTGCTTTTAATTTTTCGTATTGTGTGAAATATGTATATCTGCCAAAATATTAATGATCCACAGGGTGGAGAAGGATTGTCTAGAACAAAAAAAGATTCACAATTTTTAAGTTACCTGTTGTTTTTAATTTAGGGTACAAAAACAGTTCTTTTTCAGTGTTTTTCCCGATTCTGAAAATTATATCAAACTGTTGAATACTTGGATCTCACTTGTATGTAAAACACTCTTATTTGCAAAAAGCACGAGAGATTGTATCTACTATTTCCAAACAAGGAAGAATAGACTGACAGTAGCAATTACGCGTTTTGGAAAAAAAACCTTAGTAATGGAACATCCAAAATGGCGTAGGTCGTTACATTGGCTCACGTGGTGTGGGCACCTAATAGCCCTTCTCTCTATTCCTCACTATTTAGCAGGTGCCGGTTTTCCCACGTCTCCCCTACTAAAGGTTATTGGGCCTGCTTTCACGCTTTTTATTGCCTCAACGCAGTTTGAACTCAATTATTTTTATGGTCGGGCAAATTGCTATTTTGTTGCTTTATTGCGATTATCAAGACGAAATTAGTTCCACGATTGATAGGATTTTTTATTTGTCTGGTTTCATTCACACGTGATTAACGCGAAGGATACTTTCAAAAATGATTCATTGTTTTCTTTCTTATTCACATTCCTGAATAGTTCCAATATCAGTTCATTCACAGTATACATAAATCGTATTTGGGTCATGAATAAAAATTGAGTATCAACAATTATCGTAAGATATTCAACGATGTATTAAAAATCTCTGAAAACAAATCTTACAACAACATTAAAAAACTCGTCCGTTTAGAAACTCAGATTTAATAAATTTATCATCATGTTAAACGTCCTTTCCTGAATATCATTATGTATTATTACTCATCTTAAAATTTATCTCCCAAGATAAAGATGCAGGAGGAAGTTGACAGCGACATAAATTGTGCTTCGTGTCTTATCATCTTGCGGTGATTTTCTCAATTTGTGAACAAATCGGATTAGATAGAATTACTGTCATCTCGCGAAACATAGAATTGAATAAGTTTTGGCACATGCGAGATTTCAATTTTACATTACTGTTAGTGAGGCGAAGGGGATTAAAATGGTGTTGTAAGTAATTTCTGCCTCATAACAACCCGTACGTACA
>DWDX01000267.1:0-30946 GCA_018245675.1 Agara michaeli
CCAGGAGTCCCACAGACCCCCGGTTTCCCCGGCCGGGACATGCGTAAAAGCATTTCCCAACGAAAAAAAAAAAAAAAGAAGTAACTAAATTGCTTCCTTCCTTCCATTTAAATTGCTTTGTTATTTATATGGCGTATGTTTTGGTTGCAATCCTTGCGCGTCCCAACGCCGGGCACGGGTCTCTCTTGCAATTGTGGGAGTTTATGACGTGTACATACTTACACAGTAAAAACTACCGTAGTTATCGTTCCTCAGTATTCTTCATGAGTGTTCTTCATGCCATAGTATGTTGGCAGAACAAAGCCGCTGAAAAAACTTAATAACCTTCAAAGATTCATTAAAGTGACGAAAGTGACCAACGGCGCGCGCCGCGCGGCTAGGCGGGCAGGTCGCGGCGCCGGTAGCCTCCATTAGGTCATAGCGTTTCTTTGTCCACAGATGATGTCAGTATCATAAAATAACTATAGGTGGCGAACCGATTTAACTATGACTCAACATTACGTGTAGCGTTGTACTACAACATAAATAAAACGTATTACGATAACTACGACGAGGTGAATAACATTTATGTGCTGTGAAGGAATTAGTGCAGTCGAGAAACATGTATCTAAGCTCAAAATTCCAATACTGAAAACTTTTAGTAATAATCTCAAAAAGACATCTGTGTCCCTATTACCATCAAATCCACGTTATTAATTAAGGCGATACCCTATAGTGGCTCTGGAAGTTAGTGTAAAGAAATATGACAAACGATCAAAAATAAATCTTCGTACACATGGCGTTGTCATACCAATTACGCTGGTACCTTCCTCTTCCCATGCATCGCTGGTAACGGGCGCGACCTACTTGCAGCCGTGCACTAAGCGAGGATAATTAAAAAGTATGTTTGTGTGTACCGCCAATAAAAGCACGAGTGTGGACTCGACACTTGCGCGGTGTTCTCACGCCGACGTACCTACGGGCGCAGAGTAGCTCAACAGAGAACATACCTACAGTAAGTCGATTGCTTTTTTTTACAGGCTGCTAAACAAGCAATTAGGCCACCTAAAGGTAAATAGTTATCGAGGAGTAGCAAGTTGTAATGGTTAACACCAATAAAAATATACCGGGGCATAATTTTACACGCAATACTTTGTATCAACATATTTTACAATTTAACTCTGTACGTAGAGCATAGTGCAACATAAAAATGTTACTGTGAACTAAAATCTAAATTTATATAACTTACATAGTATAGCGCGTTGTCGATATGAAACATGTTTCTCAAAACAGTGGCGGCGGTGACGCACTGAATAGTAACCTCGCGAATAATCGCCAATATTCGCTAATTGATTAATAGTTTGTTCTGGTGTGTCTGGTGGTCGAATGGTCTGTGGCGGTGGCGGTGTATCGAGGTCGCATATGTGGCTGTGAATCACATCGCACGGCGCCCAGCTCGCCGCGAGGTACGTTTACCTCACAGCATCTGGCAGAAGACCTCGAATAACACTCGATTAGCTCCACCGATATCACAACGTCCAAATATTGATATTCAACACGGTCACTACTTAGTACCTACTTCATTAGGCATGAGACAAGATAATATACTACATTTCACTGGCCTCGTGGTCGTGTGGTTGGAGCTCCCTACAGCAACACCGGAGATCGTGGGTTCGATTCCCACCCAGGAGAAACATTAGTTTGGCGAGCAAATTTTTTTGTTCCGTGTCTGGGTATAGTAAAAAACATCTATACAAGTGTTATATCGTATGTTTATGCAAGGTTACCGTAATACAGGCGTTTAGTTGCCAAATTTGTAATGAGATAGCCGCGTGTGGAACGGTCCCTATTATTATATAATTATGTATTTATATGAAACAGTGGCTATGAAATACGAGCGACATAAAAAGCTACGCACACTAGGTCCATTGTCGCGAGGTGCGCGGTCGTTGTCCCCGCGTGCTCTGAACTCTCAATTAATTCGAGTGGCTGAGAGCTTAAAGTGGGTGTCATTGCGGCTCTATCGGGCACGCTAATGTGGCGCGCACTCGGCGGCCGATGCGTGCTCTGCTATCTGCTTCACACTTGCCGCGAGGTTAATACATCACGTGGACTTTGCTTCGTCTTATTTGTATGGAGATTTCAAAATAATGATAATAAATGACAGGGATATTCAATCACGCACATGCGCTTTCAAAATAGGTAACCGAATGTCTATGTTATTGTGACAGATCACCTAATAAACATACTTAAAGATACGGTTATAATACTTATCGAATCGAATCGACGACCTCTGGCTTAGCAGTCAGGTTTCTACCCTCTAGACCAAGGTCTATCAACGATTAGGAGTGATTGTCGAAGAGCGGGAGTAATGTGCGACTGGCTAGTGCGATTCATTTCGCGAACGATGTAAGCGCTTGCGTTATGATGATAGCGGTTACTTAAATCAGATCACTGTAGCGTATTGTGTTTTAGGGCTCCTTAACTCGCCCACTGCTACCCATTATTATGAAAAAATTATTAAATTGAAGCTGCAAAAAAAAGTAGTTACGATTTTTGAAATTTGGACCGATCGTTGTCGGCTGTTCTTGTGCCATTGGATAACTAAAATTTACTATACCTTGCAAATCCTGTGAATACAGTTGTCTGATGAGCGGATTTGTTTATTCTAAGTGTAATGAAAATATCTAAACAAGCATTATGTGGTACCTATGTGTTTATCAGCTGACCGGTTACCGTAACACAAGTATTTGGTTGCCTAATTTGGAATCAGTTATCAGTGCGTGAATTTGTTCCAGTTATTATTATTATTTGTTTAACAGAGCACATAAGCGTAGTATATGTATCGTGGCAATTTGATGGCAACAGAAAGGAATGCTTTCTTAACTAGCTCGCGAGTCGGTCGGTAGGTGAGTCAGCGTGTTCCCACGTGCGGCAATTGCTCGAATTGTCCGCCGCCGCCGCTGTTGACCCGCGCTGTTAATTGTCCTCTACCTCACAACACAGACTGTCGTGGAGTCGATCGCACAACAATATCCGACAGATAAATACCTAATACCTATGAAGTCTGCAGTTCCGCACTTCACACACCCCACAAACATTACAATGTTTTCAAACGTACTCTGTAATTTTTGTCACTATGTTTTCCATCACCGCTACAGCTGGTGATATTTGAAAAACACGTTATAAAACGTATGCAGCAATCGGACGTGCCAGGACATTAAATTCTTAGAGATTGAATTTCAAAGTACTAAAATATCATTTTTTTTTCACCTTGTAAGTTTTATCTGCCGATTCAACATTTACGCGGATAGATACGAGTATCAACTATTACAATAAGCAACAAATGTGGCTGTAGGTAAGTAAAATAGTAGAAAAACGGCAGTAACAAAATTAAAACATTAAAGCAAATATAATGGAATCTTTATTGTTTTAAGGTCAGTTGTACGTTGTCGTCGCGGTGAGCGGGCGCGGCTCGGTCGGCTCCACGGCTGCCGTGTTTCGTTGACGAGTGTGCGGCCGCGCTCCCGTCTAATGTCTCATAACAGGAGCGCTCTGACTCATTTCAATCAACTACACGTTTAATGACCGGCGCGCGGCGCTCACCGTGCTCGCCTACGTCGCCAATCATATTTCGTGCCGTGGCGTCGAACCTCACGTCGTGCATTCGTCGTCGGATGATTTTTAACTAGCCCCGTAGAAGTGAGTTCGATTCCCACTCAGAATAAATATTTGAGTGCCGAGCTTAAGTATATGCAGTTAGACAAATTAAACGAGCAGTACAGAAACAGACGCTGTTCATCGCTGAGGGTTCCTGTTACGCGTGCTCCGGCGGCAATCTGAAGCCCCCCGAGCTGGCAGGTATCAGGAACAAATTGCCCTTAATAAAACTCCTCGCAATTAACCAGCGAGGGGAAAAATAATAAGAATCACCTTGGAAGGAAGTGATCGTCGCTTAAAGCTGCGTCTCGACCGAAGCGTGAGAGCGCACGGAACGTTTTCTCTCATGCTTTTTATACTTCACTCGCGTTACAACACTGACCTTTTAGCTAGAATAACGTTTATCGAGAGAAGTATTCGAATATTTTTTAACATTATAAAATCATAACATTTCCTGATTAATGTAATATCAAAATAACAGGTCTCGTAGCATCCAGCCTTTTCTGCAGATACCATCACTATTACATGTTGCACAAACATAAACAAAATTAATAGTACATTTTACAATACTTACCGATATTCTAAAGTAGGTACTGAAATCAAATAAATCACTTGACAACAGATATGAGACAGCTAGTGGCGAAGTAAATATGACTGGATATAATCATAACAGTAATATGGTACAGTATACCTTCAATATTGAAACCAAATTGTATTGGGCTTTATACGCTTTCGTTGGTTTGAATGGAGCTTTAATTGGCATTCACAGGGGAATGTTGGTTTAACAACAGACAGTGAAAGCCGACGCACAAAATCAAATTTCTTGATCTTTTCAAAATATAATTGAAGTGAGATTATTTGTTTACAAATTACGTATATATCGTTTTGAACATTATGAGATGTTGAATCGAACAAAGTTTGCCGATCACGAACTACTTCCATTAATATACATGGAAATAACAGGGCATAACCCACCGAGTCTACATTAATGTTCGCCAACTAAGCCAATTGGGTCGTCAATCAATGTACATCCAAGTAAAGAGAACCACTCAGGTTCAATATCCGAAGATTGTTATCCGTTCAAAGTTCCCTATAACTTTTTATTCATATCTAACTTCTTTGATGTTCGTGTCTCGAACTTTTGTATACGCAAGGGCCTAATGATGCTAACACGAGCATTGTCGTCTCAAACATTTGAATAAAATCTCTTTCTCCTTCCATAAACTGTTTTTCTATTCAGTTTTTGTTTTATTTCATTCAGTTATAACCATCACAGCTAGAACAGTTCGCAGGAGTGTCACTAATTTCTAAACCGTTGGGAGGAATGGCAAAAAGTTTTCGTCAATAACTTATTGTCTTAGAAAAAACAAATCCCAATCACTGCCGCTTAAACCATAAAACACATGAACTCCGGAGCTTCTAATAAATGATCTTCCGAGTAAGTCAATAAGAGTTGAAAACATCCAGGTTCGATATCTGCAGACGGTTATCGGTCACGAGCTGCTCCGATACACATCGCGAGGCTTGATTTATGCCGCGAGTTAATCCCACTATTTACTAGTTTTAGTGGAAGGTAAAGAGGGCCTTTTTCCGGCGGCGCTCCGGCCTACGATAGAGCGAGGAGTCAAGTGGCAAGATGGTAGCGATAATATTGCCCTACGTAGTTAAGAGCCTCAAACAGAACAATACCGAATATAACTTGTATAATGCGAATAATTAGATACGTTAAACGTAATATAGTACATTTCGTGTCGTATGTACCATGACTAATAAAATAAACTTCTATAATTCAAATATTGTAATCAGATCTCCTCTCACACTTAGGCTTAAAGTCAGAAGCGGCAACCTCGTCCATGTTTGTTTAACGAGTGTTTTCAGTACAGTGTAATCGCGTCCCGAAAGATTTCAATGTTTTCCCCTTCATTAGTAGAGTATTAGAAGTATTTTGATAAGTGTACAACTTACCCCACGCACCCTCTAAGGACAGTTATCAGTCAGGGCGCGTGATGTATGCGGGGAACTGGCCACGCGTCCGTTTCGGTCCACGATAATTATCTGTTTCACTTTCCTTTTATTAGCCGAGCATGAGTTGAAAATCTGCTCATTTCTTAATTTATTATGAAGTGAGGGATAAAAAAGTTTCATTACGATGAAATATGAAGTGTACAAATTTATAATGTACCTATAATCTTTAACCTTTCAGATTCAGTCAATAACCTCTTTATCATTTCACTGTTGGACACGGATCTCTTCACAGAACGCAATTAGTTAAGATCTTCGGTTCGAGCTGTAGTCTGCCAGGTCGGCCATATTTGTCTCGTTCAAAATTTTGAAGACCTTCAGATATTACTGATTGGTATTTATATTGTTTTATGTTATACGAAGTAACATTCATTGTAGCGAAGACGGTGACGAAATGAGAATGTACAGTATTGATGCAGAGTAGTTTAGTATATGGTATTCAGCAAGTGGCTAGGCGAGTGTTTAGTATATAACTGCCATTCGTATGCAGAAAATAACTCTATAATGTATATATATTGGTTGTGGATATAATTGGAAGTATTTCATTGCGTTTATATGTTTATTCAGGCTAACTTATGTTACATGTGCATTAAAGCTCGCGTTAAATTAAGCTTCAAATTAGACAAAAATCGAAGGCGATCTTATAAACTAATCTTATTATTAATGTCTATGCAAGAATAGCCTTAGATTCAAAACTCGTGTACAAACGTGCATAGTAGTTAGTAAAGAAATCACTATGGAAATATGGAGCAACCTGGAAATAAAATCGATCTTAACAATCGTCAGAATAAGGAAGCGGCTGAGACGAGCGGTCTCTTAGGTATTCGTTGTCGAGAAATACGTATGATTTGAGCATGACAGACAGTCGTGCAGCCATCTCCAGTGATAAGTGAGACGTTGCACCTAGCGCCATCTGCGCGCGGTCTACTCGCGTCCGGCGATGCATCATCTGCCATCGAGTGCCGCTCTCAATATGAGAACCGTATGACGTACTTATGACAGTAGTACACCGGGGACGAAGGACGTGTATTATTTTGGAAATTTTATTATTGAAGGATTTTGTAGATGGCAGACCATGTACACTATTCGTCTGTGGAAATACCATCTTTACATCTAATCCTACCTGTATCGGTCTGAAAGGTGTAGATACCGGTTCAAGGGTATGTTAGAGGCGACCATTTTAGCCTTCAAGAGTGCGCATCCGTTACCAACAGTTATTATATTATTATTATAATTACTGTAACAGTTATTATAATAGCTAGTATAACGTAACAATACATCGGAAGCATACCAAGAACGTGACAGCAGAAATATTGGTGTTGTTATAGTGGTGTTTTTTTTAACTTTTAGTCGTACCTACTTGGAATCAGCCCTTAAGCGGACAGAAGAATCTATGAAAATAACAAATCCGATTTTTTTATATCATTGCCATCCGCTCTCAGTGTGTCCCCGCAGCGCAGCAGTTATCAGTTGGCTGCGATTTTACTGCGATTTGATTGCGCTCGCGCGGCTGCCGGCCGCAATACCGCGCTCCGCACATATTGATAACTTAATATCGAGTGAGCGGTACAAATATGAGGTAATATGTCTTCGCAAAGTGGACTCTCCGCGCTCATGTCCTTTCCGCAGAACGTCTGTGCAACGTCAGTTCGGCTTTATTGAACTTTGGAGAATGCTTTCAGGAATCATATTAAGTTTTATCGCTATTAAGTAGTGATGCTGTATTTATATTGGGTTTATCTACCAAATACCGTACTGACAACGTAAAACCCTAAATTGAAAGACCTTTATTTCAATTTTATTTATATTTATAACTTTTTTCATGAATATTACAACGAAAAGTTTTAAGAAAAATTATTATTATTCCAGTAATAATTATGACCAATAAAAGGTCTTTCCAAAATGTTCACATACCTTATAGTTTAAGAAGTAAATTCGAAACAAAACTAGTCACACCTGTATATTCAAGATGTTTCCAGAGGCTCACCATCCCCGGAAACTGGAATACAAATTTTACGGCGAGGTATTTTATTAAAAACACAAGGAATGCACCCAATATAAGATACCCGCACTTACTGGACTAGTAATAAAGTCAGCAATCCCTTCGCGATAATCGGTTAAAGTTTTGTTCTACATTTTTATTTATTTTTATTCACATTTCACATTTACAAGTTCTTACCCGGAATCATTTAAAAGGGTGCAGACATAAACTCATTGTTATACATAATATGTAGGTAACTTTAAATCTGCGACATCATTTGAAATCTTCGTTGAAATGCCGTTCATTTTTTTACGAACTCTTCAATTGTGGTGATTAAGAAATTCGATTATTCAAGCGGCTTGCAACACTGCTCCCGCAGCGACGGGGAGGGCGCTTTCTTCCGAGGAGGTGATTCTTATTATTTTTCCTCTTCCGCTCGTTAATTGCGAGCCCAATTTGGGGTATCATTCAGGCTAATTACTTAATACCTGCAATCTGGCAGGGGCTCGGATAGCGATCCGAGAACTGTTTTGATTTTTGTGAAGAGAGTACTTTTAATAGTAATGTTTCAATATAAAAAATGTGTCCATACGAAAACGAGACGAAATCTACTTGAGTTTGTAAAAAAAGAGTTATAAATTAATAAACAAAAATGAAATGTGATCAGAAGCAGTTAGGTCCATAACATACAATTAAAATGTATCATTTATGAATATAATGAGGATCCTATTATTGTTGATTGTCATTAAAAGTTTGTTTTTCCTGTAAGTATTTTTATTTAAATTTTGTGGTTAAACTAATGAACGATTTATTAAAAAAAAAATTGACATTTATTGTAAAATAAATTTATTACATTTCATTATTAATTTGTAGACAACTTATCTGAAAAATTTAACGAGTTTTGGTCATACACAGATACCATAATGAGTATAAACAGCTATAGGTACATATATTATGCACTACATTAATTTAATAATTATATTTGTTAGGGTCGAGAAGAGAATCATCTTTGTACTGTGGTACAGCATATTAAAAGTGCTATATTTATAGCCTTTCGAAGTTCTGCCACCCGACCCTTGATCTTCTCAGTCCACTGGTATCCTGCCGTCTTCCTCCACAGTCTTTTGTTGATTGATAGTGATCACAAAGCGATCTAATAAACACGAGTCAATCACTAGTTATGTAAATGAGTTCGGTGCGAGTGTAAATTACAGTGTAATACCGCACACCGCTGCCCGGGCGAGATTAATTGTCAGCGGGCGGCCTCTGACGTGCGCGCGTACGGGCGGCCACGCGAGTTGCTACACGGAAATTGTTACGTTACTTTACATACTCTATGTTCGTACTTCTTAGTCTCACATGAATATGTGAATTCCCGAATGGGAAGGTGTGAACTATTACGTGATTATTAAATCTTACGTTACAATTAATTAAAGATGCGTCTTACGATATCATATTTCATTCTTGGTTTTTGTCTGTTTTTAAGTAATTCTCTACTGTCTTACATCTAACATATCACTTTGAGTATTATAATAGTAGGTTTAATGCTTGAAATAAATATGAAGATATTCTTATCTTGTTAACTACCATCAGGTTTGTATTAATCGATACTTAACTTCACTAAGTTTTCAAGGACCAAATACATGCCACGGGAAGACAGAAAAATACAACATATTGTACCAAATATCTGTCTCTGAAAACACGAAGGCAGTCAAGGACGGCTCATTTGCCCTCCGTATCCATCACGCGGTGGTCACCTGAATCGCTAGGCGCCGCTGCGTCGCCGAGGGGAGGAACGTCAGAGAGTAATGGGCACAGAAGCTCCACATATTCCCTGTCCTACTGCTTCAAATTAAACATAGCACTTAATTAAAAATAAGCAAACAAGCTTCCACAGAATCTAACGACTTGTTTTGTACGTTTTATAACCACTTCTAACATAGTTATTAAATCTGTTGATGTCCAATGTTTTTGGTATTACAGTGTGTATTAGAATTTACTTATGAGGATTTTATTGTTATTTTTGCTGCTAAGCATACTTCTAACACGGAAAAAGTAATAAAAGCAACGCGTTTCAATTTGCTGTTCACTCCTAATTACCACTGGAAGCAGATGCATGTGGCACGCAAGGTGACGACGAAAAAATTAGAATTACGTAGACATAGAAATGCTCTGGATACAATGATAAAAACTATGGCTCCTATTAGACACTATTTACCTATATTTAGAGAAGTATAATGAAAAAAATAGAAGAAAACGTATTATAATTATCCACTACATATGTATACCTAAACTATTAAAGTAAAATATGTCTGTTAAATTGTTGTATTACATTTCTAATATCAAGAAGAGTTCGATAACAAAAACTTTACCTCTTCAGACATTCGTTACCCAACTGGCATACTGGCCACGTCTAACGGCGAACTTGTAGGTTGTATGCGGGGGTAGGTCGAGATTAATTACTGTTTGATCCCGCACAACGGGGCCCCAGGTACCGACACGGACATTACGTGCGCGCTGGCTCTCACTGATTTACGGCGATACATCGACATCACGATAGACCGACACAGCGATACAGCGAGACACTCCGCACGGGACATGCAATCGCTCTCCGTAGATTAACTGACTTTAGGATTTAGGATCCAATGAGTTCTACCCATAGTTTAGTAGTAGTTTTTGTATGTTGATTATTATTTGATTTCGATGAAACGAATACTTAAAACAGTTGATAATCCATTATGGTACCATGGGAAAACGACTCCAAAAAACCAAGTCAAAATACATATCCAAACGATACTAGGGATTTCGTGGTTAATTTTATTCATTACGATATTTTACGAATTTATGGAATTACCAAGCTCACCTCGGTCGGGTGGCAGGATGACGCCTCTTTTCCAGTCTTTTATTACGAATTCTCATTAAAATTTTCATTCATTTAGCTATTGTAGGTATAATAGTATTAAACTAAATACATAGTATTGTTCAAGTTCAATGTATCTCCACTAACAATATTTCCAGTATGCTCGTGGCTTAACATCGATTTCTGAAGGGAGAAACAAAGTGAATACGAAATTAAATGTAATGTACAATATATATTCATTTCTCATAACACAAACAAATTAACGCACAAAACGCTCCAAAGGTTCCAAAATTAATCTCCAATTGGTGCAAAATGAGCGAACGAGTGGAAACCATAAATCCAACTGTCGGTGGAATTGGTTGCTCACCTAACCCGTAACCCGCTGCGGGCAAAAAGGCCCGATCAGCGTATTAATTACTGGACACTGACGGGTTGTAATAGGCTAAGTAATGACCCTTGTACGTTTGACGGCGGCGTGTCGGCAGGTGATTCCAATGGGGTACACTTAGCTGGAAAAGCCAACAATGTAAATATAAGATTCGATACACTTACATACCTTTATGTAGGTACAAAACCACAATTGTAGTAATGTAATAGTAGTATGCAAGTTATCTATGCTGATTGTATGGAAGCACTTCGCTTACAGGGTTGAACAACCTTTTCGGTATCACAAGCTATATAATACTACAGAAGCGTGTCAGTCCAAGGCAGCTATCCAACTTCGTCAGACAACCGAACGTTACATTATGTACTTTTCAAAGTGTAAATATTTTCGTCCTTCTCCAAATTAACATATAGGTAATACGTTAATTTTAATACCAATTCTATACACAGTCAAAAAATAAATAAACGTATGTAACAAATTTGTATATACGACATTACCAGGAAAGTGGATGATAATACATATAAAACGAACATAACATTTAGGGTGCACGTGGAGAAAAAAGTTAATTGTAATTACACGCATACCAGGAGAGCATTACATGAAGGCAGCACATGGCCCATCCAGCATGGATGTGCTTAGGTGTCGGCGGCGGCCATTAGTGCGATATGAAAGAACAGGTCAGCGCCGGCCCTAATCGACGCCGCAATCCATCACCCACGTGAATAGGTGAGCGTGTACTGGCAGCAAATAAACTGTGCAGCTTCCTCTTTACAATACGCCAAAATTCGCCAAAACAAATCATCAAATCAATTCGTTATCCATTCTGTTCTGTTTGTGAAATCTACCAATCCGCATTTGGCCAGCGTTGTAGACTATGGCCAAAAACCCTCTCACTATAACAGGGGACCCTGCCCATCAGTGGACCAATAAAAGGGTCAAAAAAATCCATTCTGTTGAAGTTCACAGATCTCCTCTCAAAATGAGACTGGCTAAAGCCGTGGACTACAGTTAAATTCATAATCTAACTAAATGAAGCTTACCATAGTTCACAGATTAAAATGTTAAAATGTTGTAAAACCCACAACTGCTCGCATATTTTAATGACTTTATCATATTCTTGCGTACTTTTAAGCGGGCCGTGTCTCTTTAAACTAACAATAATTGGATGCATCCTTAATCGTCTAATCCTTTCTACTTCTTTTTTGATTAAACTCAATCGTTACATTTCTCAAAATTTAGATTTCCTTAAAAATTGTTGTGCGTGTAATAAATATTTAGAGAATGGAGATTATTTTGTAGTCGGTACATCGGCCAGTACCACGGCGTGCAATTTCACCGCACGTGCGCGGCCACTGATCGATCATCTAATGCGACAATTATTGCTATTAAACGAACGACATTTCCAGTAAAATTCCCGGGAATAGCTACATTTTAAAAATTATATATAATCTTAAGAGTAGCCAATACTATAAGTAATCAAGTGTATAATTATTAAAATCAACCCTCTTGTTTGTTTATTGAATATAATGTAGGTTTATTGTGTAAGCTTTGTTTTGTGACTTATCTACATGATGACAGGACCAGATAACAGATTTATTCTCCGGTTGAAGATCTCAACCATTTTTTGACCGTGTTGAAACATCAAAGAGTACCCACCTAAGTTTACATTGTACTAAATGTCTAAATAAGCTCGCACTGAGCGAAGCTAGAGTTATGATGATGCACCTTAATTTGTGAGTTACGTTCATACAGATCCATTGAGTGAATGCAAAGTCCTTATTCATCGGAAGTTCTAAACAAACCTTTGAAAACCAACTTGTTATTTCAATCCACACGGAATAGACATTATTTTTTCTAAAATAATCTGTACCAAAAATATTACGTTGCTTTGACAAACATATTGTTTCTTTTGTATAAAACAATTTATGACGAATCATGCATTTTCACTCACTGTTTCTTAACTGTAATTTAAAAGTTTTTTCCGCTCAATTCTATCAATGCGTCGTCGCATTAATGCCACCGCAACGTATGAAGCATTCCCGGATCCAATCAGCTTAGCTTTATAGAAGCGCATCTGCAGAATCTGATTTCGCGCCATAAGGTGAAGCCTCATCTCATCTGCTAATCCATTAGCTACCTCGCGTTCCATATTTAATTCTTCCCCGTCCCCCCGCTTCCCCCACGCGGCAATTGTCCGTGCCATCCGTGCACATGTCGCTGCCCCATGAACGTATAAAATTTGATAAATTGCACCGCCAACATGTGAACTACCCTCTTAGCTTAAACGGTGCGTATTCCGTGGCCCTTAGAGCAGGTACAATCAAATTCCAACCCTATACTGGAGCCTTACATTCGCTTCCAGTTCCGCAGGTACTCATATAAGTTATCACCGTTTTGTCATGCTGAAAATCTAGATGGGCGTACTGACTGTAATAAATATTGAATTCTAACGTCCAGATATAAGAACTGCAATTGCTTGTTAGAAACTCAAAAGGATAATTTTAAGATTTGACGGACGGAATGGCAAATGCACTTTAGTGAGTGCCCGTGCAGTAACTGATTTAGAGGGACGGTAGGTAAGACAGTGCAGATGTTCCCTCGGAGGGATGCCGGAGGTAGCTCGCCCTCTATAGACAATCCAACCCTAATATTGACGACAGGAGTTATCTCGCTTAGCGTTTTCAATTAATATAAATGTTCCACAGACGTGCTCATCGGGCATTTATACAATTGCGGACGCCGAAGTCCTACGAAATGCAAGTAACTTTTTTTTACCAACGATCTCCGAGGAAGCCGTAAAAGACGAGGTGGATGAGTACTTCTGTTTTTACAATCTCAAGATAAAATTACGGGAACCATAATCCAATTTCGTTCATAAAATTGAATTCCAAACTTCGCTCACTCGTTTACAGTTGGAAATGAATAAAAACGATCCATCAATTCCGAATCGCGCGATAGCACGGCGGAACTTTCACCGGAGCAAAATCGATATGAAATTAGCTAATGGAAACTTGATAGCCAACAAAAAACTGAATCCCCACAAGCCCCCGTGAGCGCATTCGCGACAATAAATCTCTGCATTGTCCTTTCGCCGACAGATGGCGCATTAAACCACCCTCCGATACAGGTAACCTTATACTGCAATGGGCGAAACGGCACAATAAAGCGCTGGATATTTTGAGGTACATACATTTTACCACGTTTAAATGAGAGCGTTTAAAGCGCTTGACGGGTGACAGGTAACTGCATTAGACACGTACAATAGAATATTCAATTATGGTAATGCGAGGTGCGTTCGGGACATGTGGGCGATAGTGCGCGTGCTCGACGCCATTTTTGTTCGTTGGCGCATTTAAGGTTTTGGGATTAAGTCGCCCGTTCGAATCGTAACGGTCGGATTATGGGCGCATTTGGCGTTATTTAAATTGTAATTTATATAAGATAAATTGGGGGAGCAGCATAGTTTGAATTGTTTTATTTTGCTGTTTCACTGAAGATACATTTAATTTTTTTGTCTGGATTTCCACAGTTACTATTATATTCAAGTGTAAAAAGACTAAGATAAACTTCAATCTGAACAGTGTTTAGTTTTGATATATATAAAGTTAGATAAATAGTGTACATGGAATATCAGCTGATCCACAGGATTAATCTTTGTATTTTCCCCCAAAATCATGACACGATGGGACATCCGTAAGTGCGGCAGAGTCCGCTGATGAAATAATAGTGGAATAATTAGAGATTAGAGCCGGGAGTCGAGCGGCCATCAATGCACGGGAGGATGTGCGTCGGACGCGCCACTAAACACTGTGGCTCTGGAACTATGATCGCCTAGAAGTTACCGTTGATATAATTCAGTTTGAAATTTATAATAATGTGCTTTCTTTTCACAAATTTATTGAATTAGAAAATTATTAATCTTAAGCCGTGCTAAAAGCTCTCGCACCAAAATATAATTTTTGACTAAGCACTCTGAGCATAGACAAGAATGTTGTGGGAAACATGTTCAAAAATTATTAACCCTGCAGTAAATTTAAACCTTCTTGTTACCTAAATCCCTAACAGTGTCGGATTGTAGCACATAATAGCTTTCTAAAAAAGCTCGATCCAAATAAGCCTATGAACATGAGAAGAAAATGCCTACTTATTGTTGAAATTATTTAAGACTTCATTGTTGAAATGACTTATTGTTGAAATTATTGAAATTATTTAGCTGGTCCCGTTAAAGAAAGCACCACTTCCAGTATCGCAGTACGTGTGGGTCCGATGGAGCGCTGGTCGATGGCGCGCCGTGACAAAGATCCGCCGACAACAATCCGCGTCAATTTGCGAGCTGACAAGGTGCGGTCGCGAGCGCCTGCACCGCCGAATGCCGTTGAGTCGACTTTAATGACAGTCCATTTATACAAGGTACAAGTATAAATGCAGATAGAAACTGGGAAATCAAAGCATTTCTTATCTGCCGTACCGAAAACATACTGACGATATAGTCAGTAAAATTTAGCCAAAATGAGCAGAATAACTGTGGTCAGGAAACGCCTGAATTGATACGTAATATAAAACGCGGAAGTCAGGATCAGACTGCAGATGAGCGTAGTAAATTTTCTTCCATTTTGGAATAAGTCAACGACTTCGACATCAATAATTCTTCCTATTCCTCAATAAATGTTTTGGTTCTAGATGTCACGTCAGACGGTGTCAAACGTTACATAAGAAAGGATTTGCAAAATTGTATACTGCAATATATTAAAACAATTTTTAACGGTCTAACTCGTCTCTACTTATTAGTCCGCTGCACAGCTAGTTCAGTACAACTATCACTCGTTCGGCGAGCACCGTAGAGCCCTCGACACGTGCCTCCAAATCGGCTGTTTGTTCTTTGCATGCATGAGTAGGGGTTCCTATCAAACGTGTAGTGGTTTAGCGTTGAGTGCATGCGATGCAAATCTGTTTATTTTAGAACAGAATTTATGTTCCAATTTTAAATATCACATGTTCATCATAGTAATTAATAACAGTATTATAGTTGGATATTATACATAATATGTAACTTATGATTCTCAAAAGGAATATAAGTTGTATATCAAGATAGGACGGTGAGTCCTCATTAGCCGCCGCCGCCGCCCTGAGAGAGCGCTACGTGCCGCGTGCGCGCGCCCACAGATAATGTGTTATTTACCGACCCGGCAATCAGCTATTTGCTGCCAATCCTCCGATAGCCACGCGATGAGTGCTAATAGTCTCCGATCCACGTGGATATCTTAAATATAATAATTACTACGATTATAACGATGAACGTTTTTAAAACAAACTTCGTCAGAACACAATAATGTTGTTACTTTTATTTTGACCACACTCACGACCAGTATTAATGTTATGAACACAAGTGTTTATTCTGTCGAGATGTAAAATTATCTAGCTATATGAGTGAGTCCGCAATGTCTTTAGAAATCAATATACTTACACCCACCTATATATAACATACGTTTATGTGTGTGGTCACCATAAACAATCTGCGTGGCTGGTGGCTACGAGTAGGTGTGAGCTGTCCCAACACATTATTATTGCTATTTACTTAAAATTATCCTTTATGCCATCAAGTCGATGCTTTATTGCAACAACCAAATTTGTTCTATTTCATATGATGACAACGAGGCGTTGTAAAACGAATGGCAATACTCGTAAACGCGTAATCCAGTCGGTCGTAAAACGCGTAAAAATATAATTCCGCGGCGCCGCGCCCCGCGTAATTACAGGCCGCAATCAACGCCCGTAATAATGATTACAGGGTGTTACAAAACAACCTCACGCTTACAATGTTGCTTAAGAAACGCATCGCGCCTTTTTCAATGTGCGGTTTTCAGTACAATGTATTTTACAAAAAACGGTCATATAAATTAAAGACAGCAGGTACCTGTATTTATAATTTTTTCCAATTAATAAATCTTTTACTCAATAAGACTGAAATTGAAAAAAAGCAATTAAAAGCCTTTATAAATATGTATACCTATATATAACTTCATGTAAAAATCCTTTGAGTAAACAAACAAAAGACTAACAAAAGCATCACCAAGTTGCTTCGTTGAAACGCATTCTAAACGCCGCTAGTGTGAAGACGCTCTATTTGCAATCGGCGGTTTACTTTCGAACCCTAAGTGTCATTAGAACATCACTCGATTGTTCCCGGAGGCGCATTTTTAGAGCCGTACGCGTGATAATGTACAAAGTTTAGATAGAAATTTGATCTGAGCCATTACGCCGCACAGTTTGTATGCGACCTAATAATAATTAAAATGGAAAGTTCCATTGTAGTTTTATTAAAATTATTATTAGTATTCCGGGCCATCTGTCGGTCAATTTTTCTCAACCTTCTTCTTCCTCCATAGCATACGAATCGGTTAGGAAGGACATAGAAGATATTATTATTGTTATTATTTGTTTATTACATTTGTAACATTTCTAACAATGAAATGCACACTAGGTGGCAAGAAATTAAGCCACATAAGTTTTATATTAATAATAAAAATGTCAACCATTGTCAAAGTAAAAATTATAATTCATAATAAATACTACATATATACCTACCCCTTTACCACAGCTACTTATGCTGACTGAAAATAGATTAATATTTACTTATTTTTGCAACTGCGTTAAACTCTCTCATTGCCTATTTAAGTGCTTTTAAAATCTATTACCGCCAACAATCCTAACACGTCAATAAGAACATTCAAACTTTTTAAAGGTAATGCAATGCTCAGGTGCGCCTTTAATGCATTTGTGGAGTTTAAAGATTAGATTTTATTATAGCGTTTGACCCACTCGATCGAAAGAAGGCGAATTGCTTGAGAAGAAATGACGATGGGTAGCTACCCCGAGTAAGAATACCCTAAAATCTACAACTTAATTTTTTATCGGAGGAATAATTAAATTACTCCGCAGCCAAATGGGAAAGTTACTCAACCAGAATTTAACAATCATTAAGTAAGCACAATTATAATAAAAGTAATTTCCATTATCATTATCGTTGCTAGTCAAAATATTTGCCTCCATTACGGTGAAGGTGTCATTATTTACAGATAATAGGTACAAATATTGTGTTAAGCCGTTCTCGCTAACCATTACGTGTTTGTGTGTTAGATAACTGTCATTGTGGAGTGGTACTGTTCATACAAAGGTGAAGTCGATAACGTGACAGTGCTCACCAAAACGTTTCTTATTAGAATTCAATACGGAAATCAGATTGGTTCAACGGCAACACGTATTTTACGAAACGATCGTACGCGCCAGTCAAAACGTAATCGTTGACATTTGCTTTGGTCACTGTTTTTTAATGTGGATAATGTTTGATTTACATTTCAGTCTTCCACCTCAGCTTAAGAATTCAAATGTCGATGCTTGATTGACTTTACAAAGTTATGTACATTTTTAAGATGAAATACCAGTTACTCTAAAGGAAAAAACACCGTGAGATAAACAACACACCTTACAGTCCTCCACGACGTTGTCTAAAGTCGGTAATGTCTTTCGCCCACTGTTGGGCACCGTGGGACCAACAGAAATCTATTTGAGATTATAAGAAAATATTTCTACCAACCACCTCCAAGGAAACTGACTGCGTGACCGATTACGATTTACATAATATAATAAATAAAAGGCACTATCTTCAAGTTACCTATGTATATTGATGCCTCATAGATAGGTACACATACAGTAATAATTTTATGCTCTAATATCATCTGTTCGGCACGGCTTGGAAAGTACAATGACTGGAAAAGGTTATTGCTTCACTGGCACAAAAGTCAAAGTGCGCTAAATCTCTTCAACAAATAACTCTAACTGAACGACAAACTCATATCAAAGCGCTTTATACTTCAAAACATCAGCACACAGGGACGAGACTAGAAGCAATCCGTTGGACATAAACCTAGCGCAGAGCGGACAGATCAACGTAACGATACTCGGGCAATAATCCGTTTACTTTTATCTCTACCCCTTGTATCACCCACAACATTTCCACTACACTCGCGATCGACCTTATGCACATTGAAATAGAATTAGGTCTTCCGTAAACGGAACGCATAGGTAATGTAGTGAGGAGTGTCCGTCAAAGAGGTTATTACCTGAAGGATATAAAGATGCTCGCAGTCGGGCGGACGAAATGCAAATATCTTTAGTTCCTTACTCAGCTGAATATATCAACTGAAGAGTCGGACAATTTGTTACTCACAAGAGTGCAATGGAATTTCGTATAGAAATTAATGTCTTCTTAATACACAGTCATTTTTCGATAAAATTATCTTAAAGTAGGTCAGGTAAAGATAAAAAATGAAAAATAAGGTGTAAGAAAAAGATGGGATAAACATGGAACGTGAAATAAGTTGTGTTTAATCTATAATTTTATTCATGAGAACAATACTTATCTAATGCACATCCGAACACTACAACTTTAATTCTCAGTCATGTGATATCATCTATCATAACAACCTCAAAAGGAGATTAAAATCTAATGGAGGTTCATTATCTATGTTTATAAACTTAACCACGAACCACTAAGCACCAGGCGCTCTATCGATTGCGAATTGAAACAAATGAATACTGTGTGTATAAAATGGATGAAAAGGAGAAAGATTCAAACATTTCCACACACGAACGCCGCTTTAACCAAAGACACGCTCTTACAACGGTTACTAGTATTCATCGCCCTTATCCTTTTTCACTTAACGATCAACAAATAGAAAACAAAGCGATATAGACGGCCACGCTCCAGCAAACCGCTGATTCGGTAGCCGCGACCGCTTTACGAGGTACTGTAAAAAGGACAAACTGTTTATTTATGCGCGGGGACGGTGGGCGGCGATTGGAACCCATAAATGAGACCTGCACTTTTACTGCCGACGCTCCCTTTAAGGACCAAGAAACGCTGCTGAGGTCGAATTGAAAGCGACGCTCGGACCCCCGCCCTCGCGACGTGCCCGATGCATACGACGGTTTAAAATGAAAGGAGCTTTCTTTCTAAGAAATTGATAATAATGTTTACCCTACAAAATGCTTAATTCAATGATTTTTTATCATCTTTAGTTTAAATACCTATTTACCTTAAGAGACAATAGAATAATTTAGTACTAACTGTATTGATCCAGAGATTTTAAATGTTAATTTTTTCAATTCACGTAGGTACTGTTTTAGCCTTAATTATATTGAAGGCTTTTTAAAACTTAGCAATATCTGACATAGCCTTGGTAGATATTAAACGTTTTGTTTGAAATAGGGACGCACGGTACATCGACCTTTATTAATAATCTAACAAGGCATGTCTACAATATACGATATACTGGAAAGTATACAAGAGCCTTAAATACATTAGAATGTTATACTCGGGTTAGTTATATGCGTGTTGAACGGCTGATATTCTTGCAGAAGTCTCTCTAGTACGCATTCGACATGTACAATGGAAAACATGAATGTTAACAAGCAACTTTTGTAGTGCACGAAAGTTATGCTCTTATAGTTAAGAACAGCCCGCGGCCAGCGTCGCTCGGAGACGTGTTGGCAGACGACCGCGTTATGTAAGTAACCGCTGTCCACTAGGTGTTCGAGTTCTATAAGATGTTCGGCCGCTCGAAGCTTCCTCTTAACAGTTCACGCGTTCATATATTTTTGC
The DNA here is from genome assembly GCA_018245675.1 of Agara michaeli. Taxonomy (NCBI): domain Eukaryota; kingdom Metazoa; phylum Arthropoda; class Insecta; order Lepidoptera; family Hesperiidae; genus Agara; species Agara michaeli. The sequence continues at coordinate 20,549 of DWDX01000267.1, forward strand.
TCTTTTCACCGTGTAGAGTTAGGTTTATGTATAAAGAACGTAAAAATCATGAAAATAAAGTTGATTTGCAGTTGATTATGCGTTCTTGTTTAGGCGTGTGCTTCGCATGCTTGCTTCGTGATTAACTTGAAAGTACGTATTTAGCCAAAGCCCACGGTATAAACGCCAATGCCTTCTTCTTTACTCCGCACACGCTTGCATTTTAACTATGTTTACAATTTAATCAATTACTTCTTACTTACTGGTTGGGTGAACCCTGATTTCTCTAATTCCGATTCGATTCCATGGTGATGACAGTTTATATTAAGAAATCGCTTAATTGACTTTGAATAAAATCTCTTTTAGGAAAAAATAGGATATAACTCATTATATACAATTGAAAGAATGATCAATGTTGAAGAAGCACATCAGGTTTATAAGGACAGAGATATTTGGTGCTCGGTGCTCTCTGGTACCCCCTCGGGGACCTAATGTGATGGTATAGTACCAACAATTATGTACACCTTTTCTTTCATACGATGCGCAAGTGGTATTGTATAACAGCAATCTTGTATGCACGGCCGATACAATGCACATTAAATCCCAGATTGTATAAAATGTAAGCGCATGTCCCTAAACAAATTTCCTAAGCTTCGTTTTAAAGCTCGACGCAATTTCCCAGCTCCGGAAGCGGCGCCCGTTCCTAAAAACCGCACGGAACGGTCCGAGGCCCGCCCGCCGACGTTTATTGTTACACTTGCGGATTTCGGGAATATTCTATACACAACGACACTATTACATTGCTTTTGTTAAATCCGTTATACTGGCGCGGCTTCGTTGGTGACAAACGTGCTGCCGGAACACATGCAGCCCGCCCGGTGCTATGTAACCGGGATACATTACACGCCACTAAACTTAAGTATTGTGACTATTTTATTTATTCAATAAGCTCCCTGAAGTTTTTCGATTACCATAGATATTCTTATAAATAATCTGTTTTTGAACAGTTTCCATTTCAAAGTGATCATAACAAGCAAAGTCTGCAAACTTGTAAGAAAAATCACGACAAACCGTTGTCGCGGCTAACTATAACAGACATCTTCCACCTCGCCTACCGTCTGTCAATCGCAATACAATTCCGTTAAAGATATTCAAATACAGTCTGAACCAAATACGCCAAACATATCAAAATCACTACTTAATCTCTTTCCTGATAATGTTTTAACCTCATTTCAGCCGACGAAAGTCATAATAAAAAATACTCTTAACGAAATATAGTTCTAAGGCCCCACAACTCTTTGGCTCGTCCATTAGCTTTAAGATAAACCGGATTTATCGTGTACATATGTATTTGCACGATCACTGTTATTGCGGCTTCCTATAATAGAAAAACTTGCTGCAATAAGTTATAATCAAGTGACAGTACATAAATTAAGAAGCTGAGGACACTCGAGCAGGGCTGCCACCGCGACCTCGCCGCAACTGATTTATTGTAATAAACTACACATACACAACCCTATCGAGCCGGCGCCGTAGACTGCGGCACGCCTAGAAGTGATTAAAAAATAATCCTTAAACTGTTAATATTTTAACTTATCTATCTCAGTGTTTTCTTATTACTTACGGTATTGTACGTACATATATTGACGTACACTGATATAAAGTAATTGAAATATGCTATCAACACCAATTTAAATATTTGAAATGCTAAATTATCAACGAAAACATTCAAACTATTTTTATTACCAGTATCAAATGTATCATCGATCAAAATAATATTCGCTATTCGGAATCTAGTAAGATTCATTGGAAATAATAAACCAACATCAACACGGTTGTGAAGAGTAGTGTGAAATAAATTGAATATAGAATGAACAATGTCTATATCCGGCGCAGCGGTGGTAGCGCGGCGGCTAATTAAGGCTGTATCGGATGTGTCCGCGCGATACCGCGCTAAGACAGCCGCGCAAATACTATTCGTATCTCGAGGAGTTACGAAGTTACATTCGTTGGATGTGACACGAATGAAAATCGAAATTAAAGGCTTTATTTAGTATCTGCGGGGGCGGGAAGGTCAATTACTCTCGGATGTTTTCATAAAGTACATTCTAAATGTAGCACTAATTTCTTTCAAATCAAATCAAATATACTTATTTGCCTGAATGTTTTAATTTAAAAAACAAATTAATATTCAACCAATTTTTACTTCACATCTAGATTTTTCTCTAATAACATTGGCTAATTCATCGCATGCCGTGAGGATGCGGAGGAGGAGGCTTCTAGGACCACCTCTCCGTGCGAGCTCACTTTATGCAAAACGTCTTAATGAAGTTACACTCTTAGCGCTGCAAATACCGAACCCTGGTTTACGGTGCTGCTTGAGTTTATTTATTTTTATATATATAATTTGTATATATATTATTAACTATGGGTAGTTACTGAGCAATAATATCATTAACTACATTAACTATAGCGTTTACTGGCTTTGAAACGACTAAATTTAAAGTTCATTAACAATTACCGCATCCAACCGTCGGGTGATCGCGGTGGCGGAGCGGCTATCAGCAAGTCAGCGCACATAAATAACGTATGGGCTAATCCGATACCAGTGATTTGTTGGCCTATTTACTTATTTACGTAACCCCCTCCCTTCCCCCCCCCCCCCCGCCGCTCTCCTCCGCACCTCTCCTTGCCCACGCCGCTCACGTAACGGCACGCGATTGATGCAAGTTACCGTCCAAGTTCGTCCTGACTTCGGTCAATGTTGCCAAACGTACATTGTGCTATGAAAGTAAAATTATGGATATATTTCATCCATATCCTTATGATTCAGAGATGTGACCGTGACTGTTAAACCATAGCAGATATTTAATTGCCTAGTTCGGAATTGGATAGATATGCCGATGAATATGTCACAATTATTCTCACCTCTAGTCAAACCTTACCGAAAACTAATGTGACTGTATATGTACTAGAACAGCGTAAGAGATATGTCGCTCTTAGATACATCGCAGCCTCACATCGAACTTCAATTCTCTCTTCTTGGAAAGTGTGTCGTTTCCTTACAAATTCAATAACCATTCGCACTGACTTTATTAATTCAAAGGTTGTACCGTTAGAGGAACACTCGGAGGCGGACTCGTCCGTTCTTCAACGGAGCCAAAGTAAAATCATCTCAGTAAGCGGGTCCAATAAACATTACCTACTTTATTGCACTTCGCGATAGAAAACAAATACATAACTAAGCATACGTGAGCCAAGAGGCGTCATTCATAGATCACCTAGTTTAACACCGACGTAACCGCCTCATAACTACCCTGTTTATAATATAATAAAGTTTACAGCCTCCATAGTCCTCGTAAATTCCTTCGTATCGTTCCTCTTATTGACGGCTCCTTAACGGGCACGTCCTAGATTGATGTTTTTTTCGAAAAGGATGCGGCACGCTTCGCGCACGACACTATGGCCTTTTATGTAAAGCGTTAAACACTACATTCGCTTGGAACGCAGCGGAATAAAAGTAAATAGTAATGCTCAATAACCATCGACATAAATAGTATTAACAACAATTGATTTACATACAAATTGCTTTAGACAATATCGCCGGAGGAATGGCGCTCGTGACGCGTGCCGCCGCCGCGGGGCCACGCGGCGCGCGGGCCGCCGCCGATTGATGGACGTGTTGTGCTCGACCGGACGACCGTAGATTTACGGTTCTTATCGGGAAACAATTATGTCTTAGTGTTAATTATTACGTATTACAGCGCACTCCATTATCAGTGAATAATACTTCCATATTTTTTTCTGAAAAGCGAAAACAATTTTAAGAATCGATATTAATTGAAACAAATACGTCATACAGATCAGGTTATTATGTGAATGAGATAATCTCTTATATATTTTTTCGTACCATCACGCCAGGTCCCTAACGGGGTAAGCGGAAAGCACCGAATTAAATTACAAGCTTCAGTATATTTAACTGTCACGATTAATAAGCGCATGCATGAGCGTTAATAAGAAAGAATATTATTAAGTATTTTGTTTGTAATTTTTTACTTTTATTACAGGGTTAAAAATACTAAATATACGTATCGCCAGTCGCCTGGCCCGGCGGTATGACGCGCCCTTACCCCGACAGCCGCGGGTCGGCATTCATGCACGCACACGTCTTGCATATGCAGCCTCCGACAGCAATACGAGCACCTGATTGCGTCTCATTCAGCTGGGCGCCTTTCATTGCGACTGGAGCGACGCAAATTACCTTCATCGAATTCCACCGTGAACGAGAGGAGACTCGGGCGGCTGGAGACCTTCGAGTCCTATAACGAACGATATTCGAATACGCTTCGACGCTCACGAGCTTGGCGAGCGTCTCGCGAGGCCTATATGCAAAAATCCATCCCGCTCAATAAACCGAGCGATATAGACATGTCTGAACGAGTAGCGACATGACATGGAACGACATGTTCCGCAGATGAGTTGTTGTGTATAATAATGGTATTAACATATTTTGTTGCGACGCTGAGCCGCAGTCGTACAGTCGCAATAAATATGGCCGACTGTTCTCTATGCAAATATTATAGGCCCTATCTGGCCGGTCCGGCCCAATAGCTACACCCGCCGCTCTGTACTATTGCGTACAGACAGCAGAATAGTGATAGTCTTACCGGTCTAAAGCAAATAATACACTGGCTTAGTGGTCCGGTGGTTAGAGACTCTGGCACCGAAACCGGAGGTCGCGCTAGTGATTCCCACCCGAGACAAACATTTGTGCGATGAGCATATTTGCTTGTTCTGTGTCTGGCCGTAATAAAAATATCACACAAGTATTCAATTGCCTAATTTAGAATCAGATCGCCGTGTGTGGAATTGCCCCAGTTATTATTATTTATTGACTTACAACGGAAAAAAGGAATAAAAGTGTTATTAACTCTGTAAAGAAAGCTATTAACACTTGAATTGTGATATAATTCGATTTACATCTACCGCATTGTGATGATTGTGAGAGCTTCATCACGGCAATAACGATTAAGATGCAATGTGTAGGAACATTTCCCATTTCACTGAATAACGAGCTTGTTTAGCTATAACAGTATTTAATTATATCCTGGGAAACAATTAAAAAGAATACTTTATATTATCATACTGACGCTACCGATGTTCCATCGCGAATTCATTTTTTCTCAGCGATGGTATGAGTCCGAGCAACGTATATGTTAATAGGCGGGGACAATAAAAAGATACGATAAGACCTTCTTGTTCTTTATAAAGACAACGGCCCGGGGCTCCGCCGGATTAACGGCGAGTTCATTTTCATAAGACATTAGGCTGTTAACAGGCGGGCGACTTACTCGTACATGAGATATGCGATACTCGAACGTCGTAAGCAACGATACAGAAAAACGACTTGTAATTCTTGCTGTTTTATTGCGAGTTCTCTTGCGGAATACCGATGTTCGCATTATCGTCGGTACCGACCCGTCCGCGTACTAACAATATTTACTAATCATTTCAATAACCGCAAAAGACAATACGCCAAGCCAACTAAGTAATGTTATTTTTAATGTTAAAAATAAATTATATCTGTATTTAAACAGAGTAAAGTAACTGTGAAGCGTGTTATTATGAACTAGTTCAGTAGGTACGCCGCGGTTCGGTTCTTTTAAAAACAAATGAATAAACCATATGGTGGTGAATAAACAAAGTTAAATTCCGTACAAGTGTGGACATTAGCGCGCCGCCCGCTCCGAGCGCACGATAAATCAGTGCGAGGCCATAAATACAGCGGACGCGCCACCGCCCGCCGTCCGCTGGCTGACAACATGGTAACGTTCCAATGTCTTGGAAATTTCAACTTAATTAAAGATAACTGATTATTTATTAATATTATTTTCAATTAATTACATTATAATAAGATTTGTAGTTAAACCGATTGTTCCACTAACACCTATCCCCACCCGATGGACACTGGAGCAACGTGGTGCAGTTGTTGCAGGCCTCCCAGAATTTCTAGAGAGCCCCGAGCCCAGCAGTGGGACAGAAAAGACGGTTGTAGCTGTCAAAACCGGGTCTGGACATGAAGAAATATATTCCATATTAATCTGTATTCTTTCAGTCAATTCCGTAATATCAATCCAAGAAGTATCTTAAGGTAGTTACAGCGATTAATTATAAAAAGATAACTGCTACAAAATGATATCAACAAGAAATAGATCAATTCTGCTTTATGTGTTTTTGATCGCCCCAAAAGGATTTAGTTGTGTTTTGGCAAAATACCAGTCAACAATGACGAGGCAGTTTATTAATTGATAAATCGAAGGACCAATTAATTAATGGCGATTTTGGACAAAAGGCTTCTGTTTGTTTGTATGTTACAAATTATATCTTAGTGTGTTCAATGTAAACATGAATTTTAAAACGTCAATTTTTAACTACTGAGGAATAGAGAGTCAAAAGTAACAGATTCACATTTATTCGCCTCACTTACTTTAACACGACACTTTGTAGCATCAAAAGTATACATTATATACCCATAGTATGTATTTTTATTTAATTTCCGAACAACAATAAGTATTACACGTTGACAATAACATGACATATGCCCAATCGTCAAACACCATTGACCACAGATAATACAGCGACCTACATTATTGTGGTGTTATAAGTATCGTTTTAAGGGTAAATTACCTAAGTCATAAATATAGAACACTGGAATATATTCACAACAAATACCAAACAACTTGTTTTACACATTTACAACCATTTGGAAATTTGTTACTTACTAAAACTTTATAATAATATAACTTAAAATACTACTGATTGCTTTTCAATGCGTAATTGGAAAAATGTACAAGTTATTTCCCGTCGGCCGAGCAACATATGCCATTTGTTTTTCGATTGCATTATTATCTGTTCGCTTGCATGTGTCACATCGATTGTAAATAATAAATAAATAAAGCTCACCAATATAGCCTTTCATCTATTATTCGTCCGATGTTAGACGAAGTATGAAAGATAGGCGTCTCCTACGATACAATGTAGTAAGAGGAACATTTGGGAGCCGTCGTTACACTGTCTCACTTCTGAAGTAATTTGCTAAGTCTCCCGAGTTGTCAATGAGTGTCCAATTAGTCAAATTGACGGCGGCTTTTGATTTCAGTTGAACTTCATTCGGCTTCGAGCGGAATCGGTAACGACGAGGTTTTCCACCTGATGACCTTCCATTGACATTCGGGGAAAGTTTCCAACCAAGCTTTGTACCGAGTTGGGCTGATATTTCACAAATGAACCAATTAAGCAGTATTCCAATTTAACAAAGAAATATTATGTAATTATCTTAACAATGACATAATGTAAAGTGAAAATTTGGAAAATTTTCATTTTGTCTATTAAAAGTTACCAACATGACATACATTTAATTGCGAATATTACATAAGCGCCAAAAATTAATCGTTGCCCTAATTATAGGTTATTACGGCGTGGATCGTGATCAATCTTGTTTTCTTATTATTCTTAATTCATATTTTTAATTTAGCGTCTATGAGCGTCTATAAGTCATCTACTAATTGGCAACACTAAAAGCATTATCGGTACTCGCCTACCTGATCCAAGGCAGCTACTACCTACCTATATAGAATGGCAACAGGCGAGGTTCCTATAAACTGGACAAAGGATCTATGTCTACTCATCCCCATTCGTTACATAATTAATTATCTAATCCTATTCTCAATTGACTGTATTTATTTATTTATCTTAATACATAAAGTTTTACGGCTAAAAGGAACGATGCCCGAGTAAATCTTATAAACTAGAACAGAGCGTGTAAATTTCAAGGATAATAGAAAATTGGCAGCGGCGTCCGGATACTTTATGTTGTAAAATATTAGCGCGTTACTTCCGGTCGGAAGCCGGAACTAGAATACTGCACCACATGTAGCTACATAGTTCAGAACATTATTGCAAATAAATATTTTGAACAATAATTTCGGAAAAATATCGTTTCTTTTTACGAAGTAATCTACTTTTGCTCGCTTAACGTTATGACTTCACCAGTCCAGAGTACTAAGGTATGAAAAACTAGGCAGATTTAGAAGTGATTGCAAGAAAAAAACCGCAATTTGAAATTGTTCCTCCATCGCGTGAGAATTTGGTATCGTAATTATTTCGTATGTTTTATACGTATGTTACAAATCTGGAACCAGTACCTATGTAGGTATAACGCTACTTAGGAAAGCGGTTAAAAAATCCAATTCATTTCTCGGGAGTATAATCCTTGGACTGCAGTCTCCGGCCGAAAATCTTTATTATTAGCGATTGCTTCAGCTCGATGACCTGCAATGATTCAGTCGGTTGACCTGCACGCAGTTTTGTCAATGAAATGTAGGTGTCCAAAATAAAGCAACAGTACAAAACTATCTAGTGTCCGATTTTTGTCTCTTATTCAATTTCAAAGTGAGCGTCCAGATGGAAATACAAAAGCTTTGCGCAAATACTATTAAATATTATTAAATACTATTAAATACTATTAGTAGGAATAAATTAAACGTTGCGACGGCGCTCAAGACGTGACACGGCGCGCGGTCGCCGCAGACCTATGTATGTTGTCCAATATAGAGCACTACACATTCTCCTATTATAAATATATATGCCATTTACTTGGGGCTTAAACATTATTGGTTGGTGTTGTCAACGCTGGTCATGTTGGAACGCTATCAAATATATATATTATTAAGTTATAATATAGCTATTAAGTTATAGTATATAGTATAACAATAATGAAAATTACATGCATTTTTATTTAATAAAAGATTTTAAGGAAATTAATCAGGTCTTCGCGGATCACATTAATAATAATAATAATCAATGACTTACAAGGGTAGGAACTACCCAGTATTAGTATGCATCTAACCGAGAATGACAACGCCTGCATTGAATTTCACAAGCACCTACATATTAATAGTGTTCCGATCGCTGACCCGGTAGTTCACGAGAGGTATGCAGTTTTAGCGCACTCCAATGAACGCCGACAGGCGCTTTAATCTCGTCGCAATCAAAGTTTCCTCATTCATATGTATTAGTGGACACGTCACTAAACTATATTGCACGTAGTCCTGGGTACACTGGCTTTTGCATGTCTGCATACAGAACTGAATACCATTGCTATTTTCTAATATCAATATTTTCTAATTTAACGTAAGTAGGAGGTTACATTCATATTGGAATGATAACGGGTTCCACTACTAGAGCGCACCTCTGACTTTATGGCACTGCCATTTACTTATAGGACAAAATATCAGCTCCTACTATGGTAAAGGAAAACGCCTAAAGTTCTCTATAAACCGTGAACTGCCAACCCGCAGAGAAGCAGCGTGGTATACTGTGGCCTTAAACCTTCTTATTCTGTGAGAGGATCCGTGTCCTGTACTGGAATAATTAAAGTGGGCTCAATTGGGCGGATAACACCCATATATTTTACAATACATTGAAGAAAATAAAGTTTAAAATATCTAAAACTAAAACAATCCGTATGTTTACAAGTGAAGTAGTTAGAAAGAAAAGAAAAGTAAGGACAGAAAGCAAAAGAAAGTCGAAGGCTTATTAGGAGATTGGCAAGCGAGCCGCCGAGCGGCGTGCCAATACTTGCAACGCCACCGAATTAAGGAGTACGGAACTTTAACAAGGTTATGTTACAACTTTTATATGGACGACGAGGTCTAAATGGATGCCCGATTTATTACTTCACATCGATTTCTCCAATCCATTCAATTACTTGGTTAAAGCGTTTGTGACATACGAATTAATTGCTCGAGGCAACTCTGTCGAAACTGTGTAACCTTTGAAGGCACCCGACCGGGTTTGACTGTAAGCCTCCAAAGCATTAGGATGCCCAGAAAAAGCGATCACCCACTAGCGTAGCGACTGCCCCCAGCGTTACTTAACTTTACAGATCGCTTTGTTGGAGCCGAACTTGAGGCGGCCAATATTTACTGATGATTGAACTACAAATTTTTGTATAGTTCATTGTATTGTAGTATTATCATTGTATAATACATGTAGGTATTACTCGATTTATTGCCCAATCTGATTACTATTTTGTTCGCATATTGCATCTTCACAGTATTAACAATTCGTCTCTACAAGCTTACCACTGTGGTGTTAACCTCTCGACAATGCCTCGGAGAAAACATACCGGTTACCGTTTCACGTAAGTGTAGGTCTTTGTGTTACGGACTCGCGCGCTCCAATAACTTAACAATACTTGAACAATACGTTGAACAAAGAAATATCAGAGCGAAGTATCGCGGTGTATTGTTAGTGCCCGCATGCGTAGCTCTGTGTAGTGTACTAGCGTGAGGCCCACCTGATATTATTGAATATTGATCACAACGGGGTAGTGGGGACTAATATCGGTCACAGATA